>JASDQU010108491.1:465940-478492 GCA_032191745.1 Picea mariana | reverse complement strand
CCCCCCCTAGCTATTTTCATACTCTAAACCTTATCCTATGCTAACTTCAATCGGGTACTTTCCAGAGCTGAAGTGGAAGCTTCTTCTCTGCTTTACAATTTCAAAACTTGCTTCACAGGGTAAAATTCGGCACTAGTTCAAGCGTGCCTCAAAAAGTGAACTCTGGCATTGAGTGGAGGTAGATGCCGAAATCCATTTTAGCCACCCACATCAAAGTTCTGGAAGCCTCGCATGTGTGGAATGTCTCCACCTCTATGTGCTTGACACGATGCTCTTGCATCATACTCCCCTTAACAAAAATTCATGGACTCCTGTCCATGAGCTCCTCTACTGATTTTCCCTGCTTCTGGATAGCAGCTTCGTTTTCCCAACTGGCATATTCGATTGGGTGTCCCTTCCATTTGACCAGATACTCAAAATAAGTCTTCCTCCTAGTCTTCTTGCCAATCCTCTGATCAACAATTTTCTCCATCTGTGGCTTTTCTGCTACATGCATCTGTTTTTCCCACTGAATCTTTCCTTGATCTTCTGACCCTTCTGCTTCATCTTTTCAGTAAGGGTATAGATCTGAAACATTGAATATGGGTGAAATGCCCACACAATCTGGCAGCTCAATCTCATAGGCATTTGCATCAAACTTCCTCAAGATCTTACAGGGTCCTATCTTCTTCATCTTCAATTTGTTATATGTTCCCCCAGGGAACTTTTCCTTCCTAAGATGTGATAAAACCTGATCTCCCACTTCAAATTGAAGTTTTCTTTGATGCAGATCAGCTCTGTGTTTGTATTTCTGATTAGAACTCTGTAAGTTCTCTTTGATTCGACTATGGAGTCTCTGCATCTCAGCAGCAAAATCCTCTGCTCCAGCGCTTCTGATCTCTCCCTGTTCTATGTACCTTAACTCAGACACTCCCCTGGGTTGCATTCCATATAGTATGTGGAATGGGCTCCTTCTAGTACTCCTATTTGATGAGTCATTGTATGAAAATTATGCTTGTGGAAGAATCTGATCCCACTGGTTATGATGTTCAGTAACCAGACTTCTCAGTAAATTTCCCAAACTTTTATTAACCAACTCAGTTTTCCCATCTGTCTGAGGGTGATAAGTTGAGATGAAGGATAAATATGTCCCCATCTTCTTCCACAGCATCCTCCAAAAGTGACCAAAAATTTTTTTGTCTCTGTCTGAGATAATGCTCCTAGGTAGACCGTGAAGTCTCACAACTTCTTTGAAAAACAAATTTGCAACATGCATTGCATCACTGGTCTTCTGGCATGGGATGAAATGTGCCATCTTTGAAAACCTATCCACCACCACAAATATGGAATCAAATCCCCTTTTTGTTCTTGGCAATCCTAACATGAAATCCATGCTTATTACATCCCAAGGCCTCTCTGGTATTGGCAATGGTTGATACAATCCAGTGTTTTGTCTTTTCCCCTTTGCATGTTGGCAGATTCTACATCTATTCACCAACTTTATCACATCTGTTCTCATACCTGGCCAATAGTACAAGCTTCTCAACTGTGAAAACATTTTATCGTGTCTGAAATGTCCAGCCAATCCTTCACTATGCTTCTCCTTCAGAATATTGTCCCTCATTGAGCATCTTGG
Organism: Picea mariana; assembly: GCA_032191745.1. Lineage (NCBI taxonomy): Eukaryota > Viridiplantae > Streptophyta > Pinopsida > Pinales > Pinaceae > Picea > Picea mariana. Next base: position 476,877 of record JASDQU010108491.1, on the reverse strand, counting down.
TATGCACAATTGATTTCCTTTGAACAACAATCCTTCCTAAACCATATACTCTGTCCACTAACTTCTATCTCTCAGTACAGGGGTTGTACATGCTTCGTAGGCCTCCTTGAAATCTATATCATCATGTTACATATCCTTAAGGTGTTCAAACCCCAAGGTCTTCACCTGGAATTCATGCATAATCAAACCTCTCCTACTTAACGCATCATCAACCTAGTTAGCATTCCCAGAAATATGTTTTATGACAAAAGTAAAATTTTTCATAAATTCAACCCATTTTGCATGCCTCTGGTTCAGTTTTTCCTGTCGGATTATCAATTGTAAAGCTTGATTATCGCTATACAAGACAAACTCTTGAGAGACAAGATAATGCCTCCTTTTCTTCAATGCTTGAATGATGGCATGGAATTCCTTGTCATATGTGGAGTATTTTTGCTTAGTCTCATTCAACTTCTCACTGAAATAGGCAACATGCCTGTTATCCTGACTCAAAACATCTCCTATTGCAACTCCACTTGCATCTCATCTCACCTGAAATGTCTTCTCAAAATTCGGCAAGACTAGAATTGGTTGTTCTGTTATCTTCTCCTTCAGTGTATTGAAGCTCCTTTCAGCCTCCTCTATCCATTTAAAGGACTTGTGCCACTTCTTTACTGTATCCATCATTGGCGCACAAATTCCACTGAAGTCTCTAATAAAATTTCTATAAAAACTTGCTAGACCATGAAAGCTCCTTACCTCGAACATGCTAATTGGTGACGACCATTCTCTGATTGCTTTCACCTTCTATGGATCCATCTTCGGTTCATTTGAAGAGATCACAAAACCCAAATAAATGAGTTATGTCTTCATAAAAGATTACTTCTTTAAATTGATAAACAACTTCTCCTGTTGTAGCCTCCTCATTACTAGCGTTAGGTGCCTCAAATAATCCTGTTTTGTCCTGCTAAAGACCAGTATATCGTCTAGATATACAACCACGAACTTGCCAATGAAATCTTTCAGAATTTCATTCATCAATCTCATAAAAGTACTCAGGGAATTCGTTAAGACAAATGGCATAATTAGCCACTCATACAGACCTTCATCCATCTTAAAGGCTATTTTCCATTCATCACCCTCTCTCATCCTAATCTGGTGAAATCCAATTTTCATATCTATCTTAGAAAATAAATTTGCTCCACTTAAGCAGTCCATTAAATCATCCATTCTTGGTAAAGGGAATCTGTACCTGATGGTGATATTGTTGATGGCTCTTGAGTCTATGCACATTCTCCATCCTCCATATATCTTTGGGCTTAACATAGTTGGTACTACGAATCGGCTCAAACTTTCCCTGACTAAGCCCTTATCCAACAATTTCTGGACTTGGCTCTTCAGCTCCTCATTTTCTCGCGGTGTTAATCTGTATGCTGCCTTGTTTGGCAGGTTTGCTCCTGGTATCAAGTCGATATGATGATCGATACTCTTGATGGGTGGCAATGAGTTTGGAAACTCATCCACCACCATGTCAGCAAAATTATCCAGCATCTCCTGAACTTCTTTAGGAAAATCATCCATTGATGTACTCATAAGGATGACTCTGGGCTTCCTCACCACAACAAATTGCATCTCTTGTTCTTCCTTAGCTTCCTTCAGGAGTTCCTTCCCACTCATGAGAAGTATGCTTGTGCTGGCTCCCTCTTTCTCTCTCTTCACCTCCATTGGCAGTAACATATGTGTCCTACCATTCTTCTCCAATGTGTATGTATTCTTCCTTCCATCGTGAATGACATTTCTGTCATACTACAATGGTCTTCCTAAAAAAATGTGGCATACGTCCATGGGGATTACATCACATGTGATTTCATCTTTATATCCTCCTATGTTAATTTCAACCAGGCATTGTTTAGTCATCATTACCTGGTGTCCTTTTTGCAGCCATGAGACTTTGTATGGCCTTGGATGTGTAGTTGTCTTCAGCTTCAATTTCTCCACCATCTATGTCGATACTAGATTGTTAGTGCTCCCACTTTCAATGATCACCTTGCATACTTTATTCTTAGTCTTGCAAGTTGTCCTGAAGAGACTATTCCTCTGCACTGGCTTTTCAATTTCTGCCTCTGGTTTTAAGAGAACTTTTCTCAACATTAGGGATGCTCCATCCTCTGCTCCTTCTACCTCAACATCTCTTCGTTGTGATTCTGAAATGTAGGCTTCTCCTCCTTCCTTCTTCTTCTTGGGACATTCCCAAGACATGTGCCCTATCTTTCCATAGTTATAGCACCTTACTCCTCCTCTGCCTCTTCGTCTAGAAGAGTTTCTTCCACCGCTCTGTCTTCCTCGTGAAGTTCCTCCTCATTCCGAGTGATTGTGTGGTTTCTCAGCCTCATCCTTAGACTGATGTTCTCTGTCACAGTTAAATCCCTTACCTTTTCTTTGGATCGAGCCTTTACCTCTTCCTCACTGGTTATGTTTCCTAGCTAGCTTCTCCTCTGCCTTCAGTGCAAACTGATAAGCATCTTCCACAGTCCTCACTAACATCATGCTCAGCTCATCCTGGACTTCATATCTCAAGCCATTTACATATCTGGCGACTTTTTCTTCGTCTCTCTCCCTTTGTCCAGTTCTAATGTTTAGCGGGTAGAACTCCTCGGTGTACTCCTTGACTGTACTCCTTGACTGTCATTCCTTTCTATCTCAGGTTTTGTAGCTTCCTGAACAGATTGATTTGGTAGCCTTGGGTGTGAACTTAGCCTTCAGCTTGGCTACCATCCTGTCCCAACTCTTTATCCTCTGTTTTCCTTTACTTCTCCTCTCAGCTTACAGTTTGTCCCACCATAGTGTTGCATGCCCTTTTAGCCTGGTGACTGCTTGCTTCACCTTCTTTTCCTCATCGACATCTTCATAGTCGAAGTGTTTTTCCATGGACCTTATCTAGTCCAACAGTTCTTTAGCATCTAGATTTCCCTCATACATGGGGACGTCTATCTTAGCTCTGCCTCCCAATCTGGAAACTGTTCTCAACAAACATTCTTCTGCAACATCCTCTCCTGTAGCTTCTTCAACCTCAACCTCTTCACTTTCCGCATCACTGACATCCCCAACGTCAGGTGCTCTTCTCTATGCTGCTTCCATTGTTTCCAATCGGGCGCGAAGCTCTCGCATCTCCCTCTCTACAACATGGTTGGCTAAAGGTGGATCTCGTCTTCTTGGCGGCATTGTGTTGACTATCTATCACACATAGAGTACAACTCCGAGTTTTCTGTCTCCTTTTTTCTCCTTTGCCTGAAATATACAGACAAAAAATGTACTCTGATACCACCTGATGCAGACCCCTTATCCCTCCTAAGGGTTGCACGACCTCCTAGTTAGGATCTACTGATTCTAGAGTCGAAATGGCTCTTCTGGTTCCGAACTAGAACCCTTCAGACAATTACATAGGTCCCTTACGAATTCTTAGTTGTCCTTTTCGGGCATCAAGCGTGAGCTCCCACAATGCGCGACCAAGGCATGTGACCAAGTTCCAAGTCGAAAAGGTGCTTAGTGGGGACCGAAACTCCTCGAGTCAAGTGTCTCGTCTTCTGGTCCCTCGAACCTCTGGTAGCCAAAATGCCAAAATGGTCGGCGCATGCTCCTTTGGGATTTCGCGGTTCACGAAATCTGGATGCAAGGGTTATGCTTGCACCTTAGGGTCTCCGGTCGCCGAAAAGATGAAATACCTGGTGCCTATTCTTTCGAGATTTCACGCTTCACAAAATCAAGATGCAAGGAGTGTTCCTGCCCCTTGCAGTTTCCAGTTGCCGAAACACCAAAATGTCGAAATACCCCAGCTCCCGATCAATGGTTCATGACAATATTTGTGATCCACGATCCTAGTCGATTCGCTATTTCATGATTTGGGATCCTAAAGGAAGAGATCCCCTACCCTTTCAACTCACAGTCCCAAAAATACTGAAATGACCGTCAAGAAACTCTCGTCACTAACCTCCTCGCAGCTCCACCCGATCCAACGACCTGTGAGGTTTCAGTGTTACTCCTCGGAGAATATCCACCATCCGTTAGGTTTTCCAAATCCTCCTCCTGGATCTATGCAGGGTTAAATCCTGCGCTCCTCCCTTCAATCAGACGGTCTGTGGGGATGTCCACAATGATCCAACGCTCAAGGCATTCTTCCTCCTAAGCTTTTACTCGACTCTGAGTTAGAAGATTTTCTAAGTCTACGAAGTCTCAATATTCGCTCCTTCCAGGGAATAAGTTCCTGGTCTCGACAACACCTTCCGAAGTGTTATCCCTCCTGAGCTTTGTCTGGTTCAAACTCCGGTCTCCTGTGCACTCCTTGCATCTGGGGGAGTTTGATAACTCAGATTCACGACGTTTTCTCTCTTGCTCGATGCACACCTTGCAGAGCTCTGGGTGGAGAGAAAAAAAATTCCACAGCGTTCCTCCCTGGCTCAATGCACACCTTGTAGAGCTCAAACTGAAGAGAAACAATTGAAACTACCAAAACCTCACAGTTCCACTCACTTGTTTATAAAACAGAAAACAACAGGAAAATACACACAGTCCAAGCACAACACATTTGGATCAATTTTCCATTTTGTTCTATTCATAGGTGCCCACTGGCTACATAATACATACAAACTACAGTAGCTCCCAAAAACTGAGATTTTCTGCTCACTCACAGTTCTCTCACAAATCATTTTTTTTTCTATATTCTCGCTCTCTGCTCCTAACTGATTGTCCAAACTTCTACATAACTCAAAATGTTTCTAGGGTTTTTCCCCCTGGCTATTTGCCTACTCTAAAACTTATCCTGCGCTAACTTCGAACGGTCACTTTCCAGAGCCGAAGTGGAAGCTTCTACTCTATTTTACAATTTAAAAACTTGCTTCACAGGGTAAAATTTGGCACTGGTTCAAGCGTGCCTCAAAAAGTGAACTCTGGCACTGAGTGGAGGTGGATCCCAAAATCCATTGTAGCCACCCACGTCGAAGTTCTGGAAGCCTCGCACATGTGGAATGTCTCCATATCTATGTGCTTGACATGATGCTCCTGCATCATGTTGGTAGTCGCCGAAGGATTTGCGCAAAATTATCCATCATCTCGTTCCTCTGTTACATGAGGGCTTCCTCAATCAATAGTTTGAAAGGATCAACTATCCCATCATCTTTCTTTTCTCCTTCCATGAGAGGTTACTTAGGTGTGTGAGCACTTTTTTCCTCAAGAGAAACAAGCTCGAGACCCAAATCTTTGTACTGCGACCTCGTTGGGGACATGCATTAAGACGATAAGGAGTAGACCGCTCTGATACTACTGATCTAGATTTTATGACCAGAACGAAATGACTACATATTATTACAAGATGTGTAACACAGAATAACAAAGATACAGTAAAATTGGTTTTCTATTCAATAAGGAAATAAGCTGAAACTGTAAAATGCAGCGGAAAACAAGCTTGTTGGAATGGTGGTGGCTTATCTCTGAGAAGAGATGTGACGGTTGCACTCATTCACAAGAAGATGATTACAATGAGGCTCTTCAGGCCTTTTTACAATAAACAGAAGTTTCAAAAACCCTAAACATCCAAAAACCTAACCCTAGGAGATGAAGCGCCAAAAGTCATGTGGGACCCGTTTGGGTAAGTCAGTACATCAACTTCCCCGGGTCATAACTTTTTCATACGATCTCCATTTTAGGCATATGATAGCCCGTTGGGAAGATATATCCAAGGACTACAACAGTTGCACAAAATTTCATGATGAAATTTTGTAGCTGCAACATACCCCAAAAAACGTCATTTAGGGCCTCAAAACGGCTCCGAAAGTTTGAGACCTGTAAAGCTGCTAAAAATAGTAAATTATCAAAATTGCTAGAAAGATGTTTTGAGCCAACTGGAGAAGGTGGGTGGCCACCGATATCCACCTGAATTAGAATGAGCATAACCAACATCTCTTTCTCTTCAGGGATAAGCTACCACAATTCTAGCCACTTTGTGTTCTACAATATACTATTATTCATTAACAGAAGTTTGGTTTCACTATATTTCTATATTCTTTGTTATATTTTGGTTTGTATCTCATTTTGCTCTCAACATAATCTAGATCATCAAACCACATAATACATCAACACTCGTATTAGATTGTAATATGCTCAATGCTTAATAGGCTAGGATATTATATTTGTTTTCCAATTATGTTGTTCTCTTTCTAGGTTTGTGTCAAATACTTTTCATTCATATGTTTTCTTATTCTACAAGTTGATTCATAACTTTATAAAAACATTTTTCATGTTTTATACTAGTAACCATTTTTTCAAACATATTGCAAATACACATAGAATAGAAGAGGCAACATTGGAATTTTATTATGAATGGTATCTGGTACACAACAATAGCATATCTATAATGGTTTCTACAATAGATTCAACAATAAACACTACAAACTCAATCCAAAACCTTGAATAATGCCAAAGTATCCTCAAGAGACGATGTGTCCTCCTTTGGATTCTCTAACCCTTGCTGGTGCGGTATCAATCTGCTCCTCAAACACCTATTGTAGCAATCTGACAACCCATACATAAACAACTCTGCAACTTTAGATTTTAGAGGTGTTCACAGGATGAAGTTGGACAATAGGCGAAGCCTCACGGGACCCTCTATACTCAACATGCGGGGTTGTCCCTTGTCACGGTTTCCCGAAAACCCTCCTAGTACCTGCAAAATATGAATATGGCATCCTCCGAAATGTTCTACAAATCTCATGCACAAGCCAATATTCCTCCAAAATGGAACAAACCCAAAATTTAAGCTCTAATGAATACCCCATATGGATCCTCCTCCTTGTCTAGCTAGGGTGGATATTGCACCATCAAAACCAAACCAAAAGTGGAAGTGTTTTTCCAAAAACCTAATGAAAACCTTAGATCACAAGAGCACTCAAAAGAGATTAATCCAAATACATGATCCAAAGTGAAGTGCTACCCCTCCTTTTATCCTTCTTCCATGTCTTCTAGAACTTTCACCTTTTTTACTAAATCAAATATGACTTCTAGAACTTTCCCACTTTTGACTAAATGAAATATGACCCTTATCCCCCTTTTACTTTCACTTTAAGATTAAAAATCACTTTTAATAATGGTTAAATAACTTATTAGTCTAAATTTACTTTATTTCCTTAATGTCACTTTAAATACATAACATCTCCTTACTAAGTGACATTAAATAACCCTTTTCCTTTATCAATAAGCCATGGAAGTCATTTTCACTACCGAATAGGGGAATCCAAAAATGGGGACATGACAAATCCTCCCTTCCCAAAGATTGCTTATCCTCAAGAAATGTTATCACACTCATAGGAAAAACAAGATGAACCCAACTAAAACTAAGGATGATAATTGGGTCCCAAAACATTTTGAAATATGCGTAGCACCTACTGCCCATAATATTTTCCTGCAATCTGCTAACACGAGGGCCCCCTTGAAGGCCACTTATTAGTGGAGAAACCATATACTATGAAGACTTAGTATACTCTTCATATAATTTCCCACCTAGCAAACCAATCCACTTTTCTATATGAATAGGATCCTAAAAGTAACAACTTTTTCTCCCATCTTTACTAGCTGCTAAATTGTTAACCCAAAAAATATTAGGGTGCAATGCTATCACTAGAAAGGACTTATCATGATGTCGCTATGCCATTGTGATCATAGATATATGACCCTCTTTCTTAGACTGTATCCTTCGTTCCTACAACCCCAAGCTATAATTCCTCAAAGAATCATCCCCATTATCGAGGATTATATCCTACCAGTGGATATTAATGGATTCACCCAAATCAACTCTAAAATAAAACATCAAGGAGAATTCTACATGGCCATAAACTGATAGGGAATCCATGACACCTAGTCTCCAAGTATCAAAGGGAAAACCCCTAACACTATAGTACCCCCATCCTATTGAAATCATCCAAGCATAATCTAGACAATATCCTAACACATCATCCACAAAGTCTCTCCATGTGAACACAATAATCCTATAGGTGGTAAAATCACAAAGATCCCAAACTAGCCTGTATGATGTGAAACACCCTCTACTCATAGCACTAGCCTGTAAGGTGACAATAAAAGAATCCACCTAATTACTCTTGATAAGACAAGAAATCGTAAGCTTCCTAAACTTAGTCAACTCCTCGAAAGACCACTCCTCCAAGAAACCACTCCTAAGCCTCCAAAAAGTAAACTATGGAAATTCAAAACTGCTGCTCTCCTCTCTAATAGTAGATGAACTATAAAATAATGTAATACTAGGGCCCCAAACTAATCCTAGAAAGGAACAACCATGTTGACATTGCGTCACTATGATCATCATCGTCAGACCAATGCACCCAGTCTACATCCTCTTCTTCTGGAACCCTAAGCTAAACTCCCTGAAGGGACTAAAATCACTATCCTGAATCCTCCCCTAAGAAGGTGTCTCAATGAAGTATAATTCTGAAAATCCATGAATGGCCTCAAGTATTCCCTACCATATAGAGTAAGTCTCGACCTCCCCTATAGAGACATCCAAAAAATAAAGCAGATCAATCACTATCACATATTTGTTGATCATCATCTTCATCATAATCAATCTATCACTCAAATGAATTCATGGATATCCAAACCACCTAATTGGAATCCCACCACTCCCAATACCTACCAGTTTTTTTTGTTCCATACTAGTAACCATCAGAGTAAAAATGAGCCAAGTCCCTGGTATGCCATCATCTGGTAGAAACCAAGTACTATGAATCAACTCTATGTCTTCTAATCTGTTTGTCTCCTACCAAACTACATCAAGAAATTGGCTATCATGATCACCATCAAGTAATCTGTGGGGTTTAAAAACCTCCCTCTAAAGTATCCCTATCATATGTAGTGCCTTATACTCACACGAGCACCCAGAATTCCCTACTAAAGGTGAGTCACACATATCCCTCACAATATTCTCCTTAAGTGTGGACTCAGACACTACATGTGTGCGGTCTTTATAGTGGGTAATTCCATCCATCACCCTGTCATCTGAAATCTATTGGAATTGATCCAATACAATCTGAATCTCCTTCTATGATCTGACCACATACCCCAAATCAAAAATCCATGACATGGATATAATCCTACCTACCTCACCTAGTTGACTCAGGTGAACCATCAATGTCTTGCTAAATATATTGCTGGCAGCATAAGATAACACTAAATGCCAATGCGACTGCCTGAAAGATTGGAAAGTGTCAGGTGTGTTGGCCAACCCCAAGGGTATGACCAAGAACTAGAGGTAACATCTAAGATAAATATTGCAAGTATATCGCTCTCTTTCATTTCTATAGTTATATCCCAATCAAAGATCAATATCCGAGGAATATTCCTCTCCATGAAACTCATCTATCAACTCATTGATCCTGGGTGAACCAAACTCAATGATATTTCCAAAGTCCTTTTCTGGAGGTCTCCCTGGGGAAGTCATTCCAAAAATCCACTATACACCACCGTACATATTTATGTACTACTTAACACCATTGTATCATCATGGGCCATTGTATCAATCACTCCACTAATATCAACTAAACCTGGATCCCAGAGTGATGTATCCACCAATGTCCTGTAGTAAATCCCCCAAAACACTGATGCATATACTTCCTTGTTGGATGGTCCACAAGGAATTCACTCAACTACCTCCTCTATAGCTAATCCTTGAGCCAAAATAAATGGCTCATGATTCCTGCAATGCAAAACATGTGCATGACCAAAACGATGTGTGTCAAACTTCTCCTCAAATACTTGTAACTCTGAATGCCTCTCATGCGGTATCATCAGAAGACGTTCCTCCTAGATATCATGAGTTCCACTCACACACTCATGTCTCACTAGTACTATCAATGATGATGAGCATTCCAAACTAAGCTGGTAGCAAATATCCTCAATCTCCCTTTTCTTGTATTCAAAGAACTTAAGAGAAATGCCCCTATCCATAAATAGTTTCAAGTAATTATATTTCATATGATCTAGTGCTTCTTTTATGATGTGTAATTGAGAACTAGTGATCCCATATCCAAATCCTTTTCTATCTCTCCTCCATCTGAGATCTCCACATAATATCTTCAATAAACTTATGAACACCATATGCCAACACCTACACAATTTGCTCCTCTATGACCAATAGTCAATTCTCCAAATCACACAATGTTATTTCATCAACATGGTGTGGCTTGTCACATAAGGGATCAATAGACTCATTAGATGATGTTGTGCAAGGTGGAATACCCTCCTCATTCAAGTTTTCGATCTGCTCTCATCCACCAAATCATCCCCATCATTTTCATCCCCCACACATAGCTCCAAACCTTTGTCATAATCGGGTACAATCATCCCTACATCATCATACATGTCATAAAAAATATGAGGTGTTGAATCCACATCATAGTTAGGTGCTATCACACTTGAACCTCTCTCATCATAAGAATAATACAAAGGGAGAGATATTGAATCCTCAACATCAGCTAATTGGAACATCATCCCATAGTCATCATAAGATGTCGCATTCTCACTAGACTTGCACCATCATCACTACTAAGCCATGAAGTTGAGTCCTCATCATTGGTTGATCGAAAATTTGCATCATTTGGAGGATTTAGAGGATCCACAATATTGATTATCGAAGTTCGACGTTTCGAGTCCATATCAGGACCCATCATCGGGACATCTAAGCCTGGGTAAAGATAAACAAGAAGAGCATAGATAAATAATGAACTTACGGGAGGTGGAGAAGTCTAAATTCTAGGGTCGGCTCTAAAAATCTAGAAGTGTTTTAATTTAAAGAGATTAGGGTTTTAATAAATTATTAATTAAATTGTAAGGTTTATAATTGGTTTAATACAATTTTAATAAAGATTTATAATGTCAAACTTAGAGAAAATTTTAATTAA
>JASDQU010108491.1:409448-436054 GCA_032191745.1 Picea mariana | reverse complement strand
AATTAAGAAAATTTCAGAAAAATATTGTATATCTAATTCAGTTAATAAAATTAATAAAAGTGATAGATAGATATTAGTTACAAAAATGGAAAATGTATCCTATCTACCTATATCAATTAATTATATAACTTTACATTTATATAAAACCATTACTACATTTACACTCAATTTCATACCTTAAATTTCATTTAAAAAAAACAATATTGATCCATTTATCTAACTTCCTCTTAATTTAAACACACCGACAAAAAATACAATCAATTTACCACACCGACAAAAAATACAATCAATTTACCGGTTATCCTCCTTCCTTACCCGAACAGCTATCACACATCTTTTCCACCAACAGATATAGAGTGCACTCTGATCCGCTTGAGATCATCTTAATCCCGTTGTCGCAATAGCACCCGAATTCCTTCACAGAAAATTAGGTATCCTCCTTCCTTACCTTACATAAAACATCTCTTCCCTCAACATCCCCAAGTAGCTATAGAGTGCACCTTCATCCGCTTGTTGCAAGAGCGCCCGAATTGCTTCCCACACCTCTTGCTACAGTAGCCCTTCCTACAGAGCACAGGCTTCCTAATCGAACAGAACCAGTTCCGGATCTGTAAACTGTTCTGCTACTGTTGCTCTCGGGCGTTAAAGCACAATGGAATCCACAAACTGTGCTTAATTATTTTAATTTGTCTCTGCCCAGCTCGTGCTTGGGTATTATGTAAAAGCATTAGACTTTTGGGCTTCCGCTGAGCGATTCCATGTGTTCTAATGGAAAACCATGTCTTCAAATACCAGTATGACCACTAAGGGTCACTCTGCAAAAGCTATGTCTTCTTCCACATCTGTCGGGCTCCAAGGTATGCAGAATCTGCGCTTTCTTTAGTGTCTAGTTCTGATCAGATGCAAATATACACAAACGTATATGCAGGGTATATATAGGCATGTATATAAATCTTTATAGATATTTCTAAGGTCGTTCAAAATGGTTTGATGGAAATATTGATGCACTGCAGTTGCTGGTTCTATAAGACTGTATGAATGTGAAAATACTCGGAAAAGATCAATGGGTTTTTCTTCCAACTCAGGAGCCCTGGACCTGTCTGAACATGATACTTGGGAGGAGGAGGATGGCTCGGATGAGTGCCTACATTTTGGAGAGAAGAAGAGAAGACTAACAATGGAGCAAGTAAAGACGCTAGAGAAAAGTTTCGAACAGGGAAACAAGCTGGACCTCGAGAGGAAAATGCTGCTGGCAAAGGCGCTAGGTCTGCAGCCTAGACAAATAGCTGTATGGTTTCAGAATCGGCGAGCCAGGAGCAAAACCAAGCAGCTGGAGAGAGACTTCGATATTCTCAATCAAGAATACCGCGTTCTCAAGAGCAAATACAACATCCTGCTTGAAGAAAACGATCAATTCAAAGCTAAGGTACCAATCCAATCTAATCCCTCGCTTACGAGAAAATACGTTTTTGATCTTGTTTTGAGATCTTCTTACACATTTAATGATTTAAATTGAATATTTTACGCTACACTTGTCTCCCGATCTGATGGGAGATCCAAATTCTGATAACTCTGCTGCAAATAACATCAAGGAAAGATATGGCGGCACTCGCTGCTAATATTGAGCAATAATTAGCTACTAAATTAATTTTGGGTATCCATTCTAGGTGCAGCGGCTGAACAGGAAACTAGAGGAAATACACGACAACAGCAAGGCTCAGGGTTTCAAGATCGAATCCCACCAAAAACCAGCTAATTCAGTCCTTCAGCCAACTAATTCTTCTACTGAGTTATCAATGAAGATGGAGACTCCTATAAAATGCTCAGATCCATTGCGACATATTTATCCGACAAGAAGCAAGGAAGGTGAGCGTTATAGCATTATCAGCGAAGCTGCGAGTCCTGTTTTTAATATCCACAGCACACGAACAGTCGAAAGTCCCGCATCGCCGGTTTCCCTCATCACTGCTGCTAATAATTCCTCCCCAATACACCTGGAAGGATATTCAGTCAGAGAACAAGTAGCGGGTGGTGGCTTAAAAACGCATCCGCCAGGTCATGTATGGCACTGCCAGCCAAAAGTACAGGTGGATCAAAGCAGGGTTAATCAAGCTGAGGATATTTGCTGTAACTTGTTTTGCAGTCTGCAACCGCAGGGCACTATGATGCTGTGGGAGTAATATTGTCGTCTAGCTGATGAATGAAGATAACAGGGTGTGGTGCCTCCATTCTCCGTTGCTCAGGTTCTATCTAGGGTTTTACAGGGTGTGGTGCCTCCATTCTCCGTTGCTCAGGTTCTATCTAGGGTTTTACAGTGTGTGGTGCCTCCATTCTCCGTTGCTCGGGAAGGGGAGCGATCCACGCCCTCTCCACAGCTTATTTTCCTTTTGGGTGTGCGTAGCGTTTTGGGAAGATATGTGACAAGGAAAATAAACGCATTTTCAGGACAGTAGACATCCTGCAATTTTATTCCGACTGTATTTAAAGTAAAGTTATGATGTGCATAACTTTGATTTCATAATCTTGCCTTTGTTTTCTATGCTTAAATTCAACTTATTATATTTGATTTCATCATCTTACCTGTGTTTTCTATTATAATATAATAAGTATTTAAAATTTAACTTTTTTAATTTTCAATTGAAAAAGGATTGTTCTTGAAGTTATTTATTCAATTGAAAAAGGATTATTCTTGAAATTATTTATTCAGGAGTATGTTTAATTTTAAAAGTTATTTTAAATATAATTTTTGTTTTTTATCATTAAATATATTTAATTTTTAAATTTGTTTTACTAGATATTTTAATTAAAAAATTAATAATATATATATATATATATAAAGCTTTTTCAATTTTCGAAACATATAAAGTTTTTAAATTATTAATATAAACTAAAAAATTAAATACAAATAAGTTATTTGTTTTTATTGAGTTTGAAAAAATAATTAAGAAAATGTATGTTATTATTATTGCATATCTTTTAATAATAAGTTTTTGTTATTTTATTTTTCAATTAAAATAAAAATTAAAATATATATATAGATATTATAATTATCTTATATATAAATTTGAAAAAAAAATTAACCAATTCAAAAATATTTCAATTAATAATATTATTAACATATTAAAAACAATGTTCCTTATTCGATCTTAATTTAAAATGTTGAATTTCTAAAATTTAACCTTAACTTAAAATGTTGAACTTCTAAAATTTAATCTTAATTTAAAATGTTGAACTTCTAAAATTTAATCTTAATTTAAAATGTTGAACTTCTAAGATTTAGAGTTAAAATTTAATCTTAATTTAAAATGTTGAACTTCTAAGATTTAGAGTAACCTCTTTATGGTTATTTACATTCAATATTAATAAAATTGATTAAAGGTTTGAAAAAGGAATTAAAGATGTGGATTCTTAACTTACAAGAAAAAAATATTCAAATATTCAAAATATTATAATGTATTATTAATTTTAAATTTAAAGGAAAATCAAAGTATATTTAAAATTTTGAAAAAAAAAAAAAAATATTATCAAATTTTTGGGCTAGGAGGTCCTTTGTCCCATAAATAAAGGGATCTCATACACCAATTTGGTGTAAAATTATTAGTTTTTATTACAAATAATTTAATAAAAAATTTAACATTATAAAATTAAAAATTTATAAGTTTACATTCATTTTAATTTTGGATCTGGGATCAAATCTTTAGAAGTGTAAATCTTTAACATTTTCTCAAATTTTGTACTCTAAAAAAGGTTTACACTTTTAGAGATTTGATCCCTCTCCACTCTTGATAGATCCAGAATTAATATTTTTTCTTTATTATTATTATTTTAATGCTTTACATTATATGAAAAACTCCCATACTTAACCCCCTCAGAACAATAATAATAGAAAAAATTAATATATAATTTATGTCATATTAAAAAAATAGGGGATTAATAACACATTAATATTGAGTGTTATAGTGTTATATGTACATTATATCATTTGTAATATTAGTAATTTTGACAATTTGTAAAAATAGAAATATTTTGTTATACAAATTTTATGTTATAATAAATTTAAATAAAATTTTTATTTTAATTTAAAAAAATTGATGTTAGAATTTAGGAATTTTGTTGTTTTTATTTTATAATGAATTTATTACAATTTTTTTTTCTTTTAAAAGTAAATTAAATTTCAAATATTTAAATTTAGGTTTAATGGTTATGAACATGTTTTTCCTCTTAAAAGGTTAGAAGTTCAAATTCAAAGGAGTAGAGTATGTATATTTTCATAAAATTTAGTAATTAAATTACTTGACTAGGAGATCCCTTATCCCACAAACAAGAGAATCTTATACACCAATTTAATAATCTAAAAGATCAATTATTATTATTATATATTCTCAAATAAAATCTACAATATTCATCATTTATATAGAATCTACCTTGAATTATCATTACTAAATATATTAGATAAACTTCAACGTCAATATTTTTATGGTATATGGAGACCCTACCATATTAGAGCAGAGCAAGTCTTGAACTAAACGCCTTGACAATGGTTGTCTATAAATTCTCAAAACAAACCTAAACAAAGTAACAAAAGATCATTGATATTATGCATATTTCAATTTCCTTATTAATTTTTTTGAAAATAAATATTGAAGACATCATAATTTTAATGTTTTTATTTATTTTTAAATAAATATGGAATACATTATGATTTTAATTTTTTTATTATTTATTATTTATTTTATTATTAAAAAAATAAATATATAATTGATTAAAATCTAATATTATTTTTTACATTATTTTATTATAAAAAAATTAAAAATGATGAATGATGATTAACTTCTATTTTAAGAAGGTAAGGGATTACTTATAATTCTTTAGAATTTTGTTTATGTGTTTTCAAGATCACTATAGTTTTGTTGAGTTAAAAGGTTAGGAAAGCTGATACTGTGACAACTATTTTGAAATTGAGATATAATGTGGGTATGGACTAGTCAATCTAAGAGAAAGTGTTTTTCATCTTCAACCCTCTTAGTGTCACAAAGGTGACACATTCTTTCCTCCCATGGTGTTTAAGGAATTGATAAAATTCCATTTCACCATAGAACTCATGAGAATTTGTTCTTATTTTAACAATGTTTATTTTTTTTCTTTACACTTGTCAAAATAGAGGGATGATTTTAATCTTCTAGATTAGGGTTGATTACTTCCTTATAATACCTTACTTTTCTTTTTTCTTCTAACTCTTTGTGACACCACATTTTCTCCTTAAACTTTGACTTAATAATATTTTTAATAGTATCTTTATTCACAGTCATTTTTATTCCATCCCCACTTGACTAGAAGGTGTTTATGGCTGGAGTTTGAAGAAATTTTAGGAAGCCTCTTTTCTTCCATGTTGTTTAACTTGTTCTTATACATTAGGTATCTAGTCATAGTCGAGCTCTCAATGGGGAAAGGTTTGTATGTAAGAGGAGGATAGGATAGGGCTTATTTCATTTATTCTTGTTACACTAGTAACAAGAATCTCAAAGAGGAGTTTTTTCTTATCCCATATCCAAAAAAGTATTGATTTACAATTGTTTTCAAGCCCATAATAAACTTTCCACACTCCATTTATTATTTTGTCAATGCTATAATTTAAGTTGAGCTTGTAGTGAATATTGATACCAAAATATTTGTATGAAATCACTTCCTCCAAATTATTGTTGTCATATACCGAAGTATCATATGTAATCTTATTCAATTTAAAGATTATAACTTTTGTTTTGTCAATATTATACATAATAAAATATTAATATTACAAATAATAAAAAAAATAATAATAATTATATTATAATTTATAAAAATATTCAAATATAATTTTAAATGATAAATTTATAAATTTAATATTTATTTTATAACAAAATTTCTATAACTTCATAAAATTATACATTAACTTAAAAACACTAAATATTTAGTTACACATTAAGTTACAAAGAAACTAAAAAAATAAATAATACATAGTGATTTATTTATTTGTGTTGAGAAAATTTGGATTCTCCTCTGTCACAATTATTTCATTCTCCTAGCCTTGCCACTTCACTGCAAACTCTTGAATCACTATGATTGACTCTCCTAACCTTCCCACTCCACTGCATTGCATTAAGTATGAACTCTTGGATCACATAGTAGACTCCAATACATTCGGTATATGTCTCTACCAATTATTCATAACGTCTATGTCATTTCCCCTTTCTGTGACAAACTTTTGTTCCCACTTCACTCCAAGAGTAGAAATCTAGTTGTTTATGATAAATTTGTTTCCCTGAGTCTTTGATAACAAAAGTTTGATGCATAAAAATAACTTGTTTTTTATAACTTTTTATTTGAAAATGTTGTATGTATGATAAGTATAAGGTTTCAATTTGTTTATATAAGTTGTTGAGATTCCATAATATGAACATAATAAATATTTTTCAGAGATGTTGAGAGTTGAATCCATTTATGTACAAAAAAATCTAATTTAAGTATTGAAAAACTGAAATTTCACTAAAAAAAATACCTAATCGAATTTGAATTACATAATTGAATTTGAATGGTGATCATAGAAAAATCCAAAAAATAGAATATTTAAACCGGTGGTTAGATGTGCATTTCAACTGTCTTTGTTTGATTTGGTTGGAGATAAGGACGTCTGGCCTTCCTTATTTCAAAATCTGTACATGGCATGTAGTGAGTGAGGAGAAAAGCAGGCCGAACATATTGACATTTAGCACAAAGAGCCAAAGCGAAAGCGGAGCTGGTGGGCCTGCGAAAATGTATGGTGTGAACGTAGCATTTTGTACTGGATGAGCATTAAGAATCTTGGGACGTCAAATGGCTGTCAAGGATTGGTGAAAGACTCATGTTTGTCCTTACCGTTGGTCTTGTCATTCTAATCATCGGCTGGCAAAATTAAAGCAATGACAAAGCTTCCACATGACAAAGCCAGCGTACACTCATGGCCATGGAGCGAATTTCACGTTCACTGTATCCCTCAAGTTTCAGACAGTTTAGAGATTAGTCGTCTTTTTCTGACTTGTCTGAGAGAGATCGTAGATAAGTCAGTTTTACTTGTTTGAGAGAGATCGTGTTGATCCTAACAATTCGGTTTAATTGAGGAGAGATTGAGAACCCACTGAGCAGAGATTCAAAGTTCAGTGTAGTTCATGATCTCAACAGTTCAACTTATTCGGATAAGGAGAAATTAAAAATCTCATAAAAATAGATTTGTTAATTTAATATAAATCAAATTCTATGGAAGAAAATTAAAACTAAACGGTTTATTATAAATTTAAATTTTGATAATAATTTATATATATAAATTTATTAAAATGTAAAGAAATAATTAAATTTTCAAAATAATAATATGATGATGATGATGATGATTAAGTGATAACTTGGGATTTTTTAGAATTTTACTTTTGTGTTGGAAAAGCATTAAGTTTTCCAAGATCACCATGATGATGATGATTAACCTCCACTAAGAGACAGAGTTGGTCTATCGGACCTTAAGAGGGTAAGTGATTACTTGCGATCCTTTAGAATTTTGTTTCTGTGCTCTAAAAACATTAAGAGAATCTTTCCAAAATCACCTAACTTTTGTTGAGTTAAGAGGTTAGGAAGGTTGGTAGTGTGACAAATATTTTGAAAATGAGATCTAATATGGGTATAGGCATGAGAATTTGTTCTTATTTTAGCAATGCTTATTTTTTTCTTTACACTTGGAAAAATAGAAAGATAATTTTGATCTTCTAGATTAGGGTTGATTACATCCTTATAATACCTTAATTTTCTTTTTTCCTCAACTCTTTATCACACCACATTTTCTCCTTAAATTTTAATTTGACCTTTTTTTTAATAATATCTTTATTACGGACATCTTTATCTTAAGAGATTAAAAATATTAATAATGTAACACATATTTTGAAAATGTAAAGAAATCCATAATAATATATATAAAGTTATTGAAATGTAAAGAAATCAATAATAATTTTAATATCAATAAATAATATTAAATTTTAAAAGAGTTTTTCATGTGCCATTTTATCATTGTTTTAATATGTTGGAAAATGTAAAAATCGAATTTAAAATTGAAATAAGTGAAAAATATTATAATTTATAATATTATAATTTTATTAATTTGATAGTAAAGAGAAAAAAGTAAACGTAAATTTAATAATAAATAAGATTGAATAATTTTTTAATTGTAAAATTATTAAAATTACCAATAATGTTGAAGTTGAATCCTAAGGAATGTCAAATTTAGTAATACAAACAATACGGAGTTTTAAGAAATATCTTATTTATTAATTTTTGTAAAAGTATTATCATTTTAAATAGGTTTTTAATAATTTTAATATTTTTTTAATGTTATTAAGAAATTATTTGAATTTCATTAAAATGTTATTTTTATGTTTGAAATATATTAAGAAAAGTGTTCCAAGATCACTAAAATTTTGACGACTTAGAAGAATAGGAAGGTCATTATTGTGACAAATATTTTAAAATTGAGATCTAATATGGGTATAAGCAGGAGAAAGTAATTTTCATCTTCAACCCTCTTGGTGTCACAAAGGTGATAGAATCTTTAGTGCCATGGTGTTTTGAGAATTGCCCAAGGCCAAGTTTCACTATGCAGCTCATGAAAATTAGTTCTTATTTTAGAAATATTGATTCCTGATTCTCCTTAAATTTAGTTAGTACAATATTTTTAATATCATCGGTATTCTACATAATAACTTCTTCTTTTATTCCCTAATGATTTATCCAAGAATTGACATCGTTATGCCATTCTTGCTTGAGTCGTTGGTGATTTTGGCTAGAGTTTGAAGCAATTTTGGGGAGCCTCTTTTCATCCATGTTGTTTTTCTTGTTCCTGTACATTAAGTACTTAATCATAGTTGTGCTCTCAATGGGGGAAATACTTGCTTCGATGAGGAGGATATGATACAATGTATTTCCTTTAATTTTGAGATCATAAGTTATAAAATTCTTTTGGATCTGTTGTATCTCTTTCTCCACGATTCTCAAGATATACTGCATCCCAAAACTTCACATCCATATAAGTTAACATGAATGAAAAAAGTCTCAAAGGGGAGATTTTTCTTATCCCATACCCAAAGATCTATTAATTTACAATTATTTTCAAGTCAATAATAAGTTTTCCACTCTCCATTTATCCTTTTCTTAATGCTATAGTTCCAACTGAGCTTGTGATCAATATCAATTCCAAGATACCTGTACAAAGGAACTTCCTCCAATATATTGTTTTCATATGAAAAAGTATCATAGGTGATCTTGTTGGATTTAATGATCATATCCTTCATTTTGTTAGTGTTCACAGTCATACCTATACTAGAGTAGAATTCCTTGAGGACTCTAAGATGCTTACTATGGTCATAAGTATTCCTTTGCATAAGAATAACATCATTAGCATATTGAAGAAGGATGCTTACTATAATAGCAAGAGTTGGTCAACCACAACCTGCGACTTCCAAACAATATTTTGACTTGTCAATGTAAATTCCAAAAAGGGTAGGGCATAGGGGACAACCTTGCTTGACTCTTATATCGTAGTTCATTTCTTTTGACCAACCCTCAGTTCTCCTAAACTCAACAATAATGTTATCATACAACCTTATCGCAGTAATTGTTAGCCCAGAGGGAACTTTTATCTCTTCTAACATATTCCAAAGGTTGGTCCTAGGAACGATTTCAAAATATTTCCTAAAGCCCACAAAACAACAAAGGAGATTGGTTTTATTGTTGTGACACTCCTCTCAAATTATCCTAAGTGTGATAAGGTGGTCCACAATTGAATGATAACCTCTAAAATTGACTTGACCTTCATCTCTTTTTTTGTGGCTTTCTATCCATATGTTTATCTTCTTTTCCAAAATACATCTATATAGCTTAGCTAAAATGGGGCTAATCATAATGGTCCTATAACTAGAGAGATTTATTTTATTCCCACTTTTAAAAATAGATACAATGAGGCTTTGAGTCTGAGGTTTAGGGAAGCCCTGCTTGACTGCTAAATTGAAAAGCTTGTGTATGCAAGGGATCAAAATAGGCCCTCCAATTTTTAATATTTCAACTTGGTAGCCCTCAATTTCCCATTTGCGAGTCGCTTAACCCCAAACTTTATGTCTTCTATATAAAAAACATCATCTTCTGTGGAAACTTTTGGAATTTTTTCTAGCACATTACGAGATTCATAAAGATTTTTAAGGTAAGAATTCTAGTCTCTCAGCGAAATCATAACATTTTCTTTAGTTTTACAAGTCATATTTTACCTCCAAAACTTATTTAGATCTAGCTTAGAAAAGTGCAAAAAAATCTCTTGCTTTCTATTTATGTAGTGTTTTTCTTTTCTTTTTAATTAGGGCTTTGTATCTATTAATATTATCATATTTCAAGGACTCTTTAGAGGCATCCCTAATGGATTTTAAAGAAATTTTACACTCGTTATCATACGAAGGGTTGGAAATTCTATTATTCTTTTTACACAACACTTCGATAGATAACTTTTTTATGGAGGTAGAGAGGATTGTTGTAAAATTATGATAGATGTTAGATTCAATATTTTTTTTTTGTAAATAAAAGTGGATCCTTATATTAAACCAACTAAAAGCTTACGAAACCTGCAGCTTATCAACATACTCAAGAATACTAACATTTGAAGGTGGATCTGCTGGTGACCAGATTACAAGTCTTTTGATGGTTTTCCCCACATCCCCAAGAGATATCGCGAATCGCCAATCACCTGCGGTCCTTAGCTTCTTTCGCATTTCGCAACTCACAACTTCGCGACTTTGGAGAGTTTCTCCCTCCATGCTTCAGATTCCCGATTGTCGGGTTCTCGAAATCCTCTTGTGATTGACGGTTTAGATAACCTTGATGGTTTAGATTACCAATAGTCCCGATTTTCTCTCGCTCTTTGCGATTTCTCATTTCGCGATTTCATGACTTTGKAGGACAATAACCTACATGCTCCGGGTTCCCGATTGTCGAGTTCCCAAGATCTTATTGCATCAGATTAGTGGGACCAGATCAACGATTCAGAGCACCTGTGTAGCCAACGATCCAGATTCTCTCCCCTTTTTCATGACTTCGCAAGTCTCGAGGATAGCTACCTCTGTGCTCTGGAAACCCAATAGACGATGTCCCAAAATCATCTTGCATTGGAATAGTGGGCCCAGATCGACAGTATTGAGCACCTGTATAGCTAATGATCCAGATTCTCTCACCTATTTCATGACTTCGCAACTTTGGAGGATAGCTTCCTTCGTACTCTGAAGGCCCAATAGGTGATGTCCCAAAAACATCGCGCATCGGAATAGTGAGCCTAGATCGATGGTCCTGAGCACCTGTTGATCCAACAATACATATTCTCCCACATTTTCGCGACTTCGCGTATCGCGACTTCACGTATCGCAACTTCACGACTTTAGAGAACAACTCCCACCATGCTCTAGACTCTCAAAATCCTCTGTCAGCTGTTTAGAAACTGTGTTATCGCTGACAGGCTCCCTCTCTCCTGAGCTTCTCATTATTTCTAACTTGGAAGAATTACTGAGTGATCGAGGATGACACTCCGTTTGGGTTAGCGTCATCCAGCTAGGAAAGATTCTTGCATTTTAGCCAGAGGGGTGAGATTTGTGACTGCCTGGAGTTATGGAGAATGATTTGTTGCATTGAGTCAACCCCTGCATTAGCCAGTCTATCTCCAAATTTGTTTGGACTTTGTCGGATGTGTGAAGGGGTGAGAATTAGAGCAGGTCTGAGAAGTGCCTGGAAGCTGTAACGAGGGCCAAGGAGGCACCAACTGAGATTGATTTTCCTTGGATCTCTTCCATTCAGAATTTTTGTAGCCAAGTCGATTATGATTTTGGAGTCTCCTTCAATGATCAGACAGGTGAGGTTTTGATCTAGAGCCATTTGCACTCTCTTGAGAAGACCCCAAATTTCTGCTGAATTGTTGGTGTCACATCCGAGATTGTCTGTAGTGAGGCTTTGAATTTGGCCCAAGCAGTTTCTTATGACTGCTCCATAGCCAGAGCGACCTGGATTGCCTTTTGATGCTCCATCAAAGTTGACTTTATGGAAGCTAGGTGGGGGGGGGGCATGGATGATTTTAAGGATGGAAATTTATTTTAAAATGTAGAAACCTTGGTGAATCTTACTAATCCTTCATATTCCAACTATAGATGTTTGGCGATATTTTTGTAAAAATATTCAAATTTCTAAGGATTTTATGTAGTTTTTATAAAATTTTGGCGATTTTTAAGGTAAAATAATTTTATCCTATAGAATTTGTGTGAATCATTTTTAAAATAGAGAATCTCCTTTTTGGAAAAACCATGGAAAATTAGCCCATGAGAGAAATTTAGCCTCTAAAATCATCCCTGGGGGGGGGACCACTTAGAGGGACTAAGGGCATTTGAAATTAGGCAGGGCTGCTGAGGAGGGGTGGAATGTGAAAACGAGAAACCCAAAGAGTTAAGAAGTGAGAGCTCACTTGGGTCAGTGGGAAAATCTGCTTGGGTCCACAGATGAAGCTGAAGAGTTTCCTGGATGTGCGAGAGGATTGTGTTCCAGAGGAGGGTGGGGGGAGAGGGCTGGGAGTGAAATATTCTTATGTTCCTTTCTTTCCATAGTTTCCAAACTATGAAGATGGGTAAGAGTTGCCAGGTTATGTTCAGAATAGGACTTTTGAAGGAACCGAAACCCCAATCCCTAATTGTGCTTGTGATGTTATTCTTATCTCGTTTGGTTCTTCTCATGAGCTAAGAGGCTTGGTTCCAGATGTCCTCATTGAGTGGGTAGTTGTTTAGGAGGTGCTCCATGGTTTCTTCTTGGAGATGGAAGATATGGAAAATCGAGGGGCTAATGAAGCCTCGTCTTTAAATATTGTCCCATGTTAAGATATTGTTCTATAGAAGGAGCTAGAGGAAAGTAGAGATTTTGGGCCAGAGTTTGGATTTCCAAATGGTGATCTAGATGTTATTCTTTTGAATATTTTGGAATTTCTCTTGTAGAATGTATCCCTCTTTGAGAGTGAAGCTACCATGAGGTGTGTATCCCCATCTAAGAATGTCTTGATATGTGCTTTTCCGGATTCTCCTTTGAGATGTTGCTTGTTTCCAATGTTGCAGGTCGCAGTTCAAAGCAACTTGGAGTTCCTAATGGGTTGATTTCCATCTTCTCCAGGGAGAGTTACTGGAGGTATCTGTAGTGTCCCCAAGCCCGAGCCCCGTTGTAAACCAAGTTCTGAAAGGAATTGTGATTATCTTTTATAGGCTGGTGAGCCAAATTCTTATAAGCTGGAGACTTATGTGTTTGTTAGGCCAGGGAGCCTAAGTGTTGAAGTCCAGGAGCCTGCTGTTGTACTTGTATGTATGCAGAAAATTTAATAAAATATAAACACCGCCAGGTGTAGACCGACCATGATGAATGAATGAAGGGGGACTAGGCATCCACAGAGTGGGCAAGGAATTAGGGGCTGGAAGGTGGGAAAGGGGCTAAGTGTTGAGCCTGGGGGCTAAGCCTAGGGGGATTAAGCTTGGGAATAATATTTTAATATTATTCCAAAAGGATATGTGCATTTTGTGTTTTATCCTAAGTTTTGGCAAGGGAGGACGTACAAGGGTGATGCGTGCTGGTGGAACGCATGCAGTTCCATGGGTGACAAGTGTCAACCCTGACGCATGCGAATAAATGGCCAGCGTGAGCCGTGAGAAAGGTTCTCTCTCCTCCATTCGACCCTCGGATGGCCAAAAGGTGAACTGGTCTGACTCCTACAGAGAAACCCTCGTGCATCCTCTGAACCGAAAAGGCTTGTATCTATGTTTGTTCCAGGATAGCCGGTACATCCCCTGTCTGAATAGTTCGAACCTACATTGACCCCTACGTGGATTGTTTGTCATGCATCCCCACCAACCAGAGCATGAGTCTATCCTGTGTTAGCGGATTGGGAAATAAGAAGTGACCTGCCATTGTTGAAACTATTGGAAAGCCCGTGTCTGTCTTCCCCGTGGGTTGTTGTGACCACGTAGTGTTGGACTGCGTGGGGTCTTGTTGGCCAGTGGTACAATGCTCTCTCCAAGTGAGAGAGGTGATTGAGGTTGTTAGAATAGGTTGTTGACCTGAGAGCAACTCTCTCCGGGTGAGAGAGTGCGCGGAGGAAGGAGAGGACTCCTGGAAAGAACCCTGTAGCTGCCACAGAGCCCAGAGACTTCTGGTCTGGCCTGTTCCTGTAACCCAAGGCAAGGGAGATTAGCAACCGAAGGACTGTCCAGGTGACAGAGAAGGTGTATTCTCCCGGGGTGGAACAGGCATGTGGGGAATGAGGGTCTGTGGGCAGTGAGCGTGGGAGGTTCCTGGGAGAGAATTCCTTCCTTGTGGTTGTGTGTTGTTTTCCCTGTAACCTCAGCTAGCCTAGTATTCCTTGTCTTTGGGTGGAGCTTAGTCCCAGCTCGGGGGTGACCCACTGCTGAGCTGATGAGCAGTGTGGTCTAAGGATGGGAGGTTCGTGGAAGGCCTGCACTTGGTTGGTGGAATCTACCTTTGATAAAGATAAGTATCTGATTATGTTTTAATCATGTTTTGCATGATTGTGCTGCTTATGTATCATGTTTCCCGCTGTGTATATGAATTAATATGAAAAGCTAATTGCTATCTGATTATGGAAGTAATTCGTATGAATACTTTGTGTTGAATGTGTTTGTTGTTTAAATGCATGTGGGTTAAATAACATCTGTATGAGTTATGTACAAAGTGGTTTTATAGTCTTTTTTTCTTTAAGAGCGATTAAACCTTAGTAGCAGAAAAGGTGCGCTACAGTTTGGTAATAGAGCCAAGGTTTCGACACTGAGCCTACATGGGCTAGTGGAGCGGTCTTTGGACCGACAATGCAAGGGGAAATTGGGTCTGGAAGGCCAATTTCGTACCCTGGTTTGCTCCAAAATGTCAAGGAGTTCTTTGACAAGTTTTAAATCTCAGGAGGTATAGCGGCGTTATGAAACCGCAGCCAGTGTGGTATGAGTCCATAGGGAGAGAGGACTCCACACCGGTGGTGTAGGAGCTCTAGGATCTATTCGGGAGGGAAGGCGAACCCTTGTGACCGTCAGATCTAAAAAGTGTGCAAGGGATTTAAATCCCTTTGGATATTGCACAGGAGTGTGGAAATCGCAATACGCGAAATCCCAAATTAGTCAGGACCGTCCATCTCGAAGGGACAGGTGGCGATAATAAAGAGCTCGTTGGCATTTTGCATGTCGAAATATCGGGATATCAACATTCATGAAATCGAGAGTCATGATGATAGGAGGGCGGGAATTTTCATGGTAAAAGTCCCGGGAACGATTCGAGCCGTCCGTTTGTGGGGACACATGGCGGAGATCGAGCAACCCATCGGTATATCGGCTACCGGGGTTTTGAGTTGACATAGAACTTTTTCATCGGAGAATCACAAGTTGCGAAATCCCGAGATTGGATCCGAGCCGTCCGTCAGTTGGGACACGTGGGCGAGATTGGGAGCCCATCGACATATCAGGGTTCGGCATTTTGCGAATCCTGAAGACAAGGCATCGGGAGCATTTGAAATCACGAAATCACGAAATAGCGAGAATCGACGAGGACCGTCCATTCTTGGGGATGCATGGCCGAGATCGAGGCATTTGGGAAAGTTCCGGAAGGAGAGTCATCCATTGGGAAATCGGGGTTCGGGGAATCATGAATCTTGAGGACATATGTGCTTCGGCATTGGAAAGTCCGAAACCCCGATAGGAGGTATGACTGTGGTCATATAAGGGGAGGTAGTGTGAACCACGAGTCTAGCCTGAAGGGATAACGGGAGTTAGAGCACATCGACGTTTGGAAGCCCAAAACCCCAAAAGGATCTAGACCATTAGATCTAGCTCGTCGAGGATCGTTGGATCACGTATAAGAAACCGTGTATCGGTTTTCGGGGATAGGAGTGACAAGAGGTTGGGAGTCACTGTGTAATGAAGTCCCGGGTACCGAAAACTTGAAAGTACCGAAATTCCCAAAAACTGAAGTTTCAAAAAAAAAAAAAACCAAAAGTGCAGAGCCGAGCGAGAGCTCAGAAAACCCATTGGAATCGAAATGTCTTTTGTTCTTGTTCGTATTAGTTATAAAGGTTGTGGATTGTTCGTGAAGTTTTGATGGCCTGACAAACTTCAAATTTAATTTCACAGTGCGTGTGCAGAGTTCAACAAAGGTCCGGACTCCAGTTAAGTGATGCTGAGTATGGCGTGGGGAAAGGTGATGAGTGCCTCCGAAACAGGAGATGAATGGGAAGGAAAGGATGTTAACTTGGGAGTCGAAGGATCGAACTCCAATGGGCATGGAAAAGAGAAGGATAAGGAAGGACACATAATGAAAATCATTGAAGGATTGCAAAGAGAGGCTAAGGCTCACCGAGCTGATAGCCGAAAGCTCATGAAAGTCAGGGATCGATAGGGTGAATTAAACTTAAAATTTTTGAAGAGCCTGGAAAGAATAGAGAAGAAACTCGAGAAGGGAAGAGACTCAAGTACGACAGAGAGTCACAGAAACCATGGGAGAAGAAGTAGGTCGAGGAGTGGTAGCCGACATCTTAGTTGCTCCCAAAGACATTCTGACAGGGACACACACAGTAGTTCAAGCCCGCCCCCTACCAGAAAACATCGAAAATCTAGAAAGGAGGAATTGAAAGGGGAGATGAACAAAATTAAGCCTCCAACATTCGATGGAGAACATAAGAAGGAGGAAGATGCCGAGACATGGTTGCTTGACATGAAGAAATACTTCCAACTGTAGAATTATTCTGCCCATGCAGAAGGAAGAATTGCAATGTACCAACTGAAAGGAACATTGGTACATTGCATGTAGTGAGTGAGGAGAAAAGCAGGCCGAACATATTGACATTTAGCACAAAGAGCCAAAGCGAAAGCGGAGCTGGTGGGCCTGCGAAAATGTATGGTGTGAACGTTGCATTTTGTACTGGATGAGCATTAAGAATCTTGGGACGTCAAATGGCTGTCAAGGATTGGTGAAAGACTCATGTTTGTCCTTACCGTTGGTCTTGTCATTCTAATCATCGACTGGCAAAATTAAGGCAATGACAAAGCTTCCACATGACAAAGCCAGCGTACACTTATGGCCATGGAGCGAATTTCACGTTCACTGTATCCCTCAAGTTTCAGATAGTTTGGAGATTAGTCGCTTTTTTCTGACTTGTCTGAAAGAGATCGTAGATAAGTCAGTTTTACTTGTTTGAGAGAGATCGTGTTAATCCTAACAATTCGGTTTAATTGAGGAGAGATTGAGAACCCACTGAGCAGAGATTCAAAGTTCAGTGTAGTTCATGATCTCAGCAGTTCAACTTATTCGGATAAGGAGAAATTAAAAATCTCATAAAAATATAGATATGTTAATTTAATATAAATCAAATTCTATCGAAGAATATTATAAATTTAAATTTTATAATAATTTATATATTTAAATTTATTAAAATGTAAAGAAATAATTAAATTTTCAAAATAATATATATATATATATATATATATATATATATATATATATATATGATGACGATGATGATGATGATTAAGTGATAATTTGGGATTTTTTAGAATTTTGTTTCTGTGTTGAAAAAGCATTAAGAGAAGTTTTCCAAGATCACCATGATGATGATCATGATTAATCTCCACTAAGAGACCGAGTTGGTCTATCGACCTTAAGAGGGTAAGTGATTACTTGCCATCCTTTAGAATTTTGTTTCTATGCTCGAAAAATATTAAGAGAATCTTTCCAAGTTCACCTAACTTTTGTTGAGTTAAGAGGTTAGGAAGGTTGGTAGTGTGACAAATATTTTGAAAATGAGATCTAATATGGGTATAGGCGTGAGAATTTGTTCTTATTTTAGCAATGTTTATTTTGTTCTTTACACTTGGAAAAATAGACAGATAATTTTGATCTTCTAGATTAGGGTTGATTACATCCTTATAATACCTTAATTTTCTTTTTTCCTCTAACTCTTTATCACATCACATTTTCTCCTTAAATTTTGATTTGACCTTTTTTTTAATAATATCTTTATTATGGGCATCTTTATCTTAAAAGATTAAGAATATTGATAATATGACAAATATTTTGAAAATGTAAAAAAATCAATAATAATATATATAAAGTTATTGAAATGTAAAAAAATCAATAATAATTTTAATATCAATAAAAAATATTAAATTTTAAAAGAGTTTTTCATGTGCCATTTTATCATTGTTTTAATATGTTGGAAAATGTAAAAATCGAATTTAAAATTGAAATAAGTGAAAAATATTATAATTTATAATATTATAATTTTATTAATTTGATAGTAAAGAGAAAAAAGTAAACGTAAATTTAATAATAAATAAGATTGAATAATTTTTTAATTGTAAAATTATTAAAATTACCAATAATGTTGAATCCTAAGGAATGTCAAATTTAGTAATACAAACAATACGGAGTTTTAAGAAATATCTTATTTATTAATTTTTGTAAAAGTATTATCATTTTAAATAGGTTTTTAATAATTTTAATAATTTTTTAATATTATTAAGAAATTATTTGAATTTCATTAAAATGTTATTTCTATGTTTGAAAAATATTAAGAAAAGTGTTCCAAGATCACTAAAATTTTGATGACTTAGAAGAATAGGAAGGTCATTATTGTGACAAATATTTTGAAATTGAGATCTAATATGTGTATTTTCATCTTCAACCCTCTTGGTGTCACAAAGGTGATAGAATCTTTAGTGCCATGGTGTTTTGAGAATTGCCCAAGGCCAAGTTTCACTATGCAGCTCATGAGAATTAGTTCTTATTTTAGAAATATTGATTTCAGATTCTCCTTAAATTTAGTTTGTACAATATTTTTAATATCATTGGTATTCTACATAATAACTTCTTCTTTTATTCCCTTATGATTTATCCAAGAATTGACATCATTATGCCATCCCTGCTTGAGTCATTGGTGATTTTGGCTAGAGTTTGAAGCAATTTTGGGGAGCCTCTTTTCATCCATGTTGTTTTTCATGTTCTTGTACATTAAGTACTTAATCATAGTTGTGCTCTCAATGGGGGAAATACTTGCTTCGATGAGGAAGATATGATACAATGTATTTCCTTTAATTTAGAGATCATAGGTTATAAAATTCTTTTGGATCTGTTGTATCTCTTTCTCCACGATTCTCGAGATATACTGCATCCCAAAACTTCACATCCATATAAGTTAACATGAATGAAAAAAGTCTCAAAGAGGAGATTTTTCTTATCCCATACCCAAAGATCTACTAATTTACAATTATTTTCAAGTCAATAATAATTTTTCCACTCTCCATTTATCCTTTTCTTAATGCTATAGTTCCAATTGAGCTTGTGATCAATATCAATTCCAAGATACCTGTACAAAGGAACTTCCTCCAATATATTGTTTTCATATAAAAAAGTATCATAGGTGATCTTGTTGGATTTAATGATCATATCCTTCATTTTATTAGTGTTCACAATCATACCTATACTAGAGTAGAATTCCTTGAGGACTCTAAGATGCTTACTATGGTCATAAGTATTCCTTTGCATAAGAATAACATCATTATCATATTGAAGAATGATGCTTACTATAATAGCAAGAGTTGGTCAACCACAACCTGCGACTTCCAAACAATATTCTGACTTATCAATGTAAATCCCAAAAAGGGCAGGGCATAGGGGACAACCTTTCTTGACTCTTATGTTGTAGTTCATTTCTTTTGACCAACCCTTAGTTCTCCTAAACTCAACAATAATGTTATCATACAACCTTATTGCAGTAATTGTTAGCCCGGAGGGAACTTTGATCTCTTCTAACATATTCCAAAGGTTGGTCCTAGGAACAATTTCAAAATATTTACTAAAGTCAACAAAACAACAAAGAAGATTGGTTTTATTGTTGTGACACTCCTCTGAAATTATCCTAAGCGTGATAAGGTGGAACACAATTGAATGATAACCTCTAAAATCGACTTGACCTTCAGCTCTTTTTTTGTGGCTTTCTATCCATATGTTTATCTTCTTTTCCAAAATACATATATATAGCTTAGCTAAAATGGGGCTAATCATAATGGTCCTTGTTATCCCCGATTTCATGGGATAACTAGGAGATCATGTCTCGAGGCCCACAGGTCCTAGACATGGGGTACCGAGAGCAGGATTGACTTGAGCATGGCCCTGGAGGGCCCATCTTTCTTCTTCTTTATCAGACTTGTCTTGTCAATAGCAGCAGCATCCATCACCATCGACCTCGTTTTGTATCGGAGAAGACTCTTGCTCCATGAGGTAATTGGTCCAGGTATCATGGTATCTGTCATTTTTTATCATTATAACCTTTAGATATATGCATCTTACTCCTTTTATTTCTGACAACTGCTTGGATCTTACATTGACCCACTTGACCATGGTTGGAGGGATTGACGGGGTGCCCTAGCAAGCCTGTACCCATAGGTTTTGGTTTTCCACCGGAGGGGATTTCTGAAGAGCCATCACCCGCTCCCATCATATTGTCACTTTTTTCATCTTATCTCCCACTCATCTACCCCATTCCCCTAGTCTGGGCATTAGGGTGATCTGTCTATGGGGTCACACCTTATATCGTGGGAAGAAGGGGCTAAAGGCCCAGAAGGTAAAAGCAATCGGTAAAAGATAAAAGACAAAAGAATAAAACCTAGAGATGCTTCGCCCAGGGATCCCAGAGAAGGCAATAAAAGGCCTCTCAGTAAGAAACAGGAGGGACCCAAGAAAAATAAACAAACAAGACCTAATTACAAGGATAGGGGGTCTCATCACGAGCCAGCCTATTATGTTCATGGGCACTTAGTAGTATCACATTGCCATCATCTGGTTACCACGCCAGGGCAGTGACCTTTGGTTGCACGACCAAGGGAAAGGGGGTCTCATCACGAGCCAACTTTATCATTTCTGTGAGGGTACTTGTGGGTAACACTGTCAGCTCTGGTCACCATGCCAAGGCAGTGTCCTCCGATTAGTCCTTCGGTAAAAAGAATGAAAATAACAAAATGAAGATAAGAATAAGAGGCGGAAGGGGCTTGGAAAAAAATTGCATCCATGACAGGTACAACTCGCCTTCCATAAAGGCACCCACAGGTAAAACCATGCAACCCTCGCTCTCACTCTACCCTAATCCTAGACATCCCTTGACCACATCACCTTGATTTACATGGATTGGATGATACCCCTTGGAGACTCTCTTTTCCTTATGGATGCTAGCCCAATAGGGTATTTTGTCTGTTTCTCCAGCTTTGTATTATAGGCCTTTGTAATATTTTTGAGTTATTGAATGATGTATCAGGGTTTTTATGCATGTGTTTGATAACATTAATGATGAAATGTGATTGACATTGCTATGATCCCTATGACTAATGAGCCCATGGAGGGAAAAGTTTTCAATGTGCAGGACCATGCCCGACAGACAGGTACCATTTGGATCGGTACACGTGGGGAGATGATTAGTTCGGACCTCCATGGGGCTGAAGAGCCCATCAGATGGTTGTTGATACCCGTCAGAGGGACAAAGACGAGACAGTGCTTGATCGAGGTATTGCACCTGAGAAGAAGAGGACGTCTCACTAGAGGCACTTTGGCAGAGCCCAGCCTGGGGGGAATGACCCCTTTTCAGTGGAACGTTGGCCTTGGAAGGATCAGAGTGTCCCTATCCTTACCATGATGTCATCCAGTTTCATGGTCATGTTTGGAGGTGGACTGGGCAATAGTGGCATGTGTGGCACCTTAGAGAAGCCCCTAGGGGGCTAACGTTTTGCTCCTGGATGACTCATTTTCCCTAAAAGGGGATTGCACCTAACTTGAAGGGGATTTTACCTTTATTACAGCTCATTTAGGGTTTTAAGTTAACAGTTTAATGTAAAACAATATGATTTTTGGTTTGTAGCCTTGTCGACTATTTTTAATGACCTAAAATTAATTAAAGTTCATGATACACTATATATTGAGGATGTTTTTCCCTCATTTGAACATAACACAACAACTCACACTTGTGAGGTCTGATTTTGTGCCCTACTTGGGTAGTTTTGTCTTCTAAAGTGAGGCGCACTTGTTGATGGAAGGATTTCTTGGCATATTTTGGCATTTCTCTTCAAGGAAGGTTTACAACTAGGGTTTTCACATGCTTTTCTTCATGATATGTAAGTGTTTTTCTTGCAAAACTTTTTAATTGAATGGTTGTAGGTTTACATTCTTGCATTTACTTATAAAATTGCTGATTTTAAAACCCTAGGTAACAAGCACACAAGTAGGTCCTTGTTTCATGTCCCCTTAGAGAGATTTTTCAGCCATTGAAGAAGAGAGATAGAGCCTAGCCTTTGCTACACTCTTCTTGCTTCTTCCCTTAAGTTAGCTTTGATTTTTAAAAGGTTGAAAAGGGGGTGACGTCCTAGGCCTAGGTTATCTACACCTAGGGCCGCCATCTTCTAGGGTTTGAAATCCTTGCCATTGCAACACTTTCTCTCACCTCATCCTCTAGTTTGATTCATCATTTATGCTAGCCGTTTTTCCAAGTTGACCTAAAGAAGGAGGAAAGAGCACGAGGCCTTTCTTAAGCAACACCGTAGTGAGACTCTTTCCCCTAGGGTTTTGATTCTAGGGCCCTGCCATTGCAACACTCTAGAACCCTACCCTCTTGTCTTTAGTCTTTATCCCTTCAAAACCTTGTGCCCTCTCCTTAATTGACTCCATCTACCCCTAGGCACTGATCTCAGGCACACAACGTTGAAGTGATAATGCTCAAAACAACTCTTAAACCCTTTTAAAGTTGAAACCCTAACTAACAACTAACCTAATAAGGCTGACGTCATCATTGGTTAATCCATCTTGACACAGCACATGTTTTTGATAAGCAATTAGATGATGATCTAAATCATTTATTGAGTAAAGAATTGATTAGATACATTGTTGGCTTTATCACCTCGGTAGTTATTAATGAATTGATGCTTTTCCATAGCTAATTAACAAAATGTTGACCTCATTGATATCTATTGTTTTATATTTCTTATTTATTGATATCAGATAGTCACATGAAGTACTAACCCACTGAATTATAGCCTGCATATATTATTTATTCTTGTCTTGTTCTGGGTAGGTGTTCTCCTTGGGCATACACTTATTTATTGGCTGATTAGTCAGACTTTATGATCTTGGTGGTAACCTGTGAGGAGGAAACTTTGACCTTGAATTTATACCCTAGCCTCTTCAAAACACCAGGTTTCCGGGGACGTCTCCCCTGGGTTAACCTCCCTGAATAGAAAGAACCTCCCCATTGTGGTGACATTGGGTGGGGAAGGTTCATGTTACGCCACTTGGGCCTCTATCCTTTAGCCTTTAACCTAAACTACAAACTGTGCGATAACATTTTGGCACCGTTTCCAGGGAACACTGAGTCAATTCTCCTTAGACGACAAACCTTTTCGGTAAGCCTTACCTCAGATCCTCATCTTACAAGATTACCTGGCGACTCCACTAGGGTGTTTTCCCTTATCCTTTGATAGTTTTAGGCAAATTATCTGGCGACTCCAATAATATTTATTAGTGTGCTACCTTATAATCTGTGATATTTCCAAGTTATGGGATCATGGCACACTGGGCACAAATGTATTCGAGTATTGATTTCAGAAGTTTTCAAGGACACCCAAATTAGTTTGATACAAAATGGCTAAATGACTATCCAAGATTCTTTGGTCTCCCGACTCCCCACATTGTAAATTTTTTGGATTATATGAGCGAGACAAATTTGGGAGGAGAGGATGCTCTTATAAAATTCTTCTTACTCACCCTGCCATCCTACTTACAAGATTGTTTTAAGAGTTGTTGCAAGGACAGGGGTATATCATCTTTCATACACCTCATCAGTAGGTTTATAGACCTTACTAAGCCAGATTGCCAAACGTATGAAGATGTCCTTCAAAACCTCATGGTAGCCTTAGACCACAAAGGATTCACCACTAAGATTGTAGAAGATCTCAAAAGAGCATATCATGATCAATACCAAGAATCCTCTGATATAAGAGACGAGGTTTATGAATACCATTATCAACCCCTTGAAGAGGATCTCTCCCATAATCCAATAGAATGCAGCAAAGATATAACTAGAGACGTGAATTATGAGGATGAAGCACCAGTGACCACCCCTTAGTCTAATGAAGCTCTCCAAGATCCTGTCCCTTCCCCACAAGATGAAGAGAATGAGGTAAGTCATTTTCCTTTCTAGTTTTTTGATGATACCTTGTTCTATGACTCAGAGAGTGAAGAAGAAATGGAACCCTTGGACAAGATAGGTCCCCTATGTATCAAGACTGAAGATGTAGAGGAAGATCTTCCACTTGATGAAGCCATCCAAATACTTGAAGCTCTTGCATGGAAAGGATTAAGCAAGGTAAATTACTCTCCCGTCCAAGTTTTTAGTGGCTCTTTACCTTATGACACAGAGAGTACAGAAGTATTGGATCTTTTGACTCCTCCATGTTATGATACTGATACTGACATAGCTGATTTTGATATGTTGGGAGACGTAGGTGGGATGCAGTTAGTTATGATATGGATCCCATCTATGACATAAAGAGTCATCTCTGAGTGTTTCCTTTGCAATCATCACAACAAGCTCTTGACCAGTGGCAATAGGGAGATGATATTTTTACTGACTCTCCACAAACACCCAAGGTTGACAAAGTACAATATTACCCTGATGATTTTCGGTCTTACCTTGAGGATTTTGATGAGTACTCCTCCGAGCACTTAGGTTTACCCTATGAATATGACTATCAACTGCCACTATGCTTGGATTTTGATAGGAGTAAAAACATTGTTTGCCTGAAGAAGGATTCTCATCACGTTTCACCCCAGCCACCTGTTGTTACTTCACCATGCTTTTCTATTAAATGTGTAGTTGGGAAGTACCTTTTTTATGTTGAGTTTCCTCCTAGGAAAACCCTAGACTCTAAGGGTTGGTTGGGTACTGCAAATTTGAGTCAGTTATCCCAGTTTTTCAACTTTTCCTTGATAGTTTTCCAGCCGTCTGTTAGATCTTTGTCGATCCCTTCCTTGACTTCAGAGCATGAGGATGTCCTAAGTAGCCAGTTTGTAGGCCCTTTGAGTCAGTTTTCTAAACCTTGCATTTTTCATGACCCTTTCTTAAAGTGGATTGAGTAATTTCCTCAGAGATGGACTTGGCAGGATTTTATCCCTCCCACCCGCCTCCATGAGTTAGACTTTGAGATCCCCGATGATCTAATACATGTTCTAACCCATGTCATTTTTGTGCTCGATTTGTCACTGTTCTGGTTTATGATGAAGCACAAAGGCAGGTATTGTGGGACATTGTTGGATTGGCTTCATTGGTTATTTGACTACACCAAACATCCAGCCAGAGGTAAGTGTAAGTAAGTAGTTTTCTTTGCATTGTTTATTAATTTTTCAATTATATATATATATATATATATATTGGGGGGTGTCAATACCACCCCACCTTTGTTACTGATGCCCTTTTTTTGAGTTGAACAGGTCTACAAGTTATGCCAGGGATGCTGAGGTTCTCATGCACTCTATGGTGAGCACATGTCCCTGAGTTGGAGCCAAATGTTATCCCCGATTTCATCGGATAACTAGGAGATCATGTCTCGAGGCCCACAGGTCCTAGACATGGGGTACCGAGAGTAGGATTGACTTGAGCATGGCCCTAGAGGGCCCATATTTCTTCTCCTTTATCAGACTTGTCTTGTCAGGAGCAGCAACATCCATCACCATCGGCCTAGTTTTGTATCGTAGAAGACTCTTGCTCCATGAGGTAATTGGTCCAGGTATCATGGTATGTGTCATTTTTTATCATTATAACCTTTAGATATATGCATCTTACTCCTTTTATTTCTGACAACTACTTGGATCTTACATTGACCCACTTGACCATGGTTGGAGGGATTAATAGGGTGCCCTAGCAAGCATGTACCCATAGGTTTTGGTTTTCCACCGGGGGGGATTTCTGAAGAGCCATCGTCCGCTCCCATCATATTGTCACTTTTTCATCTTATCTCCCACTCATCTACCCCATTCCCCTAGTCTGGGCATTAGGATGATCTGTCTGTGGGGTTGCACCTTATCTCGTGGGAAGAAGGGGCTAAAGTCCCAGAAGGTAAAAGCAGCTGGTAAAAGATAAAAGATAAAAGAATAAAACCTAGAGATGCTTTGCCCAGGGATCCCTAAGAAGGCAATAAAAGGCCTCTCAGCAAGAAATAGGAGGGACCGAAGAAAAATAAACAAACAAGACCTAATTACAAGGATAGGGGGTCTCATCACGAGCCAACCTATTATGTTCATGGGTACTTAGCACCATGACATTGCCATCATCTGGTTACCATGCCAGGGCAGTGACCTTTGGTTGCACAGACAAAGGAAAGGGGGTCTCATCACGAGCCAGCCTTATCATTTCTGTGAGGGTACTTGTGGGTAACACTGTCAGCTCTGGTCACCACGCCAAGGTAGTGTCC
>JASDQU010108491.1:383137-396407 GCA_032191745.1 Picea mariana | reverse complement strand
ACCTCATGGAGCAAGAGTCTTCTCCGATACAAGTCCAAGCCGAAGGTGATGGATGTTGCTGCTGCTGACAGGACAAGTCTGATGAAGAAGAAGAAAGATGGGCCCTCTAGGGCCATGCTCAGGTCAATCCTGCTCTCGGTACTCCATGTCTAGGACCTATGGGCCTCGAGACATGATCTCCTAGTTATCCCTAGAAACGGGGGATAACACGGTCGACTCACGATATTTTGGGAATGTATCGCAATACATTGAATGTGTCAATACACATTCAATGTATTGGATATATCGCGATATATTCCATCGAATATATCGCCTTCCCCTTTATCTCGGCAATAAATCTGATATATACGATATATCGGCGATATATACAACACTGCCTTAAACATAGATCTTGTTTAATTCTGAATTAATTGCCTGAATTTGTTCTTAGTTTCAAAATGTTGAAAATTGACCTCAAGTGCTTAGCCAACACAAGATTTCAGCTTCATATAGTTATTCAACAATAAATCAATGGAACCTCCTGCATTTACTATAACTATGAGCAGAAATACAAGAGACTAAGCAATCTAAAAATATAGCAGCAGAAATATAAATGAACAACAGCATATTCACCACATTTGGCACAAAAAAATATGGGCTATGCCCCTTGGAAAAACCTACAGGAAAATAATTCGAGGAGAGTCTTCTTTATTGAGCTTCACAGAGAAATAATCTGAGATTACAACAATCTTTACAGAAAGAATAAAAACAGCACTTATCTCACAAACCCAGCACCCAAATCCACATTGAAATCTGTGTCAATCTGCCTAGAAAATTGTGCCCTCTGTACTGACTGTATGACCCAGTTCTAACAGCAAAGTACAGCTCCAAAACTCTGATAAATGTGCCCATATTTGCTGCTGAAAAACACTTCTTCTGCACAAACTTTTCTCCAACAATAAGTGCCCACAAAACTACCTCGAAATCCGTGTTGTTACAGCCTTGATTTTTGTGCAGTAAACACAGCAGTACGGCCCTCTATCCGTACGGTACAGACCCACTCTTTTGTTGTATGGACTTGCACTTAATGTTGCACCAGTTTTGAAATGTGTCCCTTCTTTCCCTTTCGGAATGTGCACCCCTTCTCTTGTTGTCCTTCTCTTCCTCTTCAACTCAACCTCTCTCTCCCTTAGTATGCATGCCCCTTTGTCTCTCTCACGCTCTCATTCAAGCTCTCCTTCAAAAATGTGTTTTCTACCTCTCCTCAATGGTAGTTTTAATAACTCATTTAGTGTGACCTTGGATTTTCACCTTCCATGACTCTTGGTCTTCTAAAATGAAGGTGACTTTATTTTCCCTCATTGAGATGACTTAAGTCACTTAAGTCACTCAAATATTATAAAGTCACTTTTTCCCTAAAATAATAAAAGCTTCAACTTAACTTTATAAACTCACTTTATAAAGTCACTTAATAAATTCACTTTATGAGGTAACTTAAGAGAGACACTTGCTCGGACTTTTGCCTAGGCACATTAGTGCAGAAGTACCTCCGAGCTATCAAAATTTAACACTCCCTCTTAGCGAGGGAGGTACTTCTGGTACCTCCACCAAAATATGACTCCAGCTCCATCATATCATCTATTGTCATAGTTGCTCCCTTTGAACTAGAGGCCTCTACTCCCACTACATTGTAAGCCTTTGTTTCTACCTCTATTGATCTCTGATGTGAAGACCCATCAATCCAATGTCCTCTCTTTGAAGCCCCACAACTGTCTAACTCAGGCTCCAACCACAGGTTGTCCCAACAACCTATACAGTCTCTCATACCCAACACCAATCATCACTATTGTGTCTACAGTTGCTCCCACTGGATATAAAAACACATGTTCGTTGAGGAAGACAACTCCAAATCCACTCTCATCCAAAGCTGACACTGAGAGCAAGTTAATCGTCATCTCTGTAATATACAACACCTCGATAACCTCCAAAAGACCTCATGACTTTAGCTGGAATCTAACACTTCCAACCCCTTTTACTGCAAGTTGTGGGCCGGCTCCACAATTCACAGTGCAGTCTGAGTCTATCTCTGTAAGACTGAGGAATACTGACCTCATCCTCGTCATATGCCGAGAAGTTCCACGAACCACATCCCAATGTCCTCGAACGCTTGGCAACCATTGCCCATAGGACCAGTCATCAAAGAGAACTCCCTCTCGAACTTCTCCGTGAACTAAGAAACCTCTGTTGATGCTGACACCTCTAGCTCTTGCTTCTTCTTCTTCTTGTTTGGACATTGGCCTACATAATGTCTCAACTCATGACATGCATAGCATCTCATCTTACTCATGTCCTTCTTCCCGCCATGAGAAGACTTCTCCCCTCCCATAGCCTTCTTGTCCTTCTTCTTCACAAAGAGGGCAACATTCTTCTCATTCTCCTCACCCTTTGACTGTCTGCTACAAAGAGCTTCCTCACGAATCTCTTCGTGTATGAAGTCATCCCACAATCTCTCCCAGTTGGGACTATGCTCTCTGGAGACAACACCTTTAACAAAGGTATTCCACTTCTCTGAAAAACCATTGAGAGTTGTCCTGGCCAATTCTCCATTTGTTATAACCTCTCCAATTGCGCCAAGCTCATCACGAACTTGAGTGATTCTGGTGAGATATGAGAACACTTTTTCAGTCTCGATCATCTTCATGTTTCTCGGCTTCTCTCTCAATACCATCTTTCAATTCTCATTTGAACTTTGGTATAGCTTGGTCAAAGATACCCACATTCCATAGGCATTCTTCTTTTCAGAAATGTGCAGAATGAAGTGATCTTTGACTGCATCCAAGATTAACCTCTTGGCCTTAACATTCTTCTTGTTATATGCATCCAACTGAGTAGGATCTATAGTAATAACAACATGTGCAGTGGCGGTATGGTGCACAATATCCCACAACTCCTGTTCTTCCAACAACAATGCAATCCTCTCCTTCCACAGACTAAAGTTCGCTGCCCCATCCAATCTATCTTCGAACCTCAAGTCAAAAGCCATGACCTTCTCAACTGAGACTCAACTCTTCCCCTTTCTTCTTCCAAGCAAAAGGCCCTTTGCACTCACTTCAAATCAAGTATCAAATCTCTAGTCAGCTGAACCTCAGAGCTCCAGCTCTGATACCATGTTGAAAACTGATCTCAAACACTTAGCCAACACAAGATTTCAGCTTCCTATAGTTATTCAACAACAACCTCATGCATTTACTATAACTATGAGCAGAAATACAAGGGACTAAGCAATCTGAAAATATAGCAACGGAAATATAAAATAACAGCAGCACATTCACCACATTTGGCACATAAAAATCTGGGCTATGCCCCTTGGAAAAACCCATAGAAAAATAATTCTAGAAGAGTCTTCTTTATTGAGCTTCACAGAGAAATAATCTGAGATTACAACAATCTTTACAGAATGAATAAAAACAGCACTTATCTCACAAACCCAGCACCCAAATCCACATTGAAATCTATGTCAATCTGCCTAGAAAATTGTGCCCTCTCTGTACTGACTGTATGTCCCAGTTCTGACAACAAAGTACAGCTCCGAAACTCTGATAAATGTGCCCATATTTGCTGCTGAAAAACAATTACTCTGCAGAGACTTGTCTCCAACAATAAGTGCCCACAAAACTACCTCGAAAACCGTGTTGTAACAGCCTTGATTTTTGTGCAATAAAAACAGCAGTACGACCCTCTATCCGTACAGTACAGATCCACTCTTCTGTTGTACGGACTTGCACTTAATGCTGCACCAGTCTTGGGATGCATGCCTTCTTTCCCTCTCAGAATGTGCGCCCCTTCTCTTGCTTTCCTTCTCTTCCTCTTCAGCTCAGCCTCTCTCTCCCTTAGTATGCATGCCCCTTTGTCTCTCTCATGCTCTCATTCAAGCTCTCCTTGAAAAATGTGTTTTCTACCTCTCCTCAATGGTAGTTTTAATAACTCATTTAGGGTGACCTTTGGCTTTTCACCTTCCATGACTCTTGGTCTTCTAAAATGAATGTGACTTTATTTTCCCTCATTGAGATGACTTAAGTCACTTAAGTCACTCAAATATTATAAAGTCACTTTTTCCCTAAAATAATAAAAGCCTCAACTTAACTTTATAAACTCACTTTATAAAGTCACTTAATAAATTCACTTTATGAGGTAACTTAAGAGAGACACTTGCTCGGACTTTTGCCTAGGCACATTAGTGCAGAAGTACCTCTGATCTATCAAACTTTAACACAAAACATGTTAATTATACTAACAAGAAATCTTTCATATAGGACAGAATTACTAGATCGTGTGCTTGTTTATGGTGTCTATCTAATCCCTCGTAACATTTTTAACCAGTGAACAAGATTCAAGCATTCTAAACATGAAAACTGTTAGAATTAGGGAAAAAGAGAAACAATAATGCCATTTTATTTTTCTGTTCACTAGATCAGCATATATGAGAAAAGAATTAAACAGATCTAAATTAAATTCTAAGTATAAACAAAATTTCTGAGTGAAAAGACAAACCTCAAGCTTACCTCCTGATCTATGAAAGATGTACCTATCACATGTGTGGATGTAAGTCTTTAGAATATGCTCGGAAATTGTTTTAGGTTCATGTATCAAACCTCTAGGGTTTTATCTTTGTCATATAGACTTAAGGACAGTTTTGCCAAGGTATAGACCATTACAAGACAACGGCAGCAAGTACTCCACAAGAAGGGACAGCAAGAATACCACATCAAGAAAATTGAAACAACAAATCCTCCATAGCAAATCAGCAAACCCTCCATAGCAAATAGTAAACCCTCCATAACAAATCAGCAAACCCTCCATAGAAAATAGTAAACCCTCCATAACAAATTAGCAAACCCTCCATAGCAAACAGTCCACAGAAAAAGAAGGTAGCACAGGATAAACACCCCAACATAGGGGACAGCAGGACTTGAAACCCTCACAGTGGTCTTGTTTCTGGAAACGACAATCAAGGAGAGGAGGTTGCGTCACCTTTATCAGGTCCGTGGCTCCTTAGACTGAAATGGCAGCCAAGAGGGGAGGCCGCGGCACCTTCCCTTAGATCCATGGCTCTCCTAACAGATCCGCCAGCCAAAGGAGACACCAACAGTCCCTCATACATCAACAAAATAGAAGATGGGGCTCCCAGTCAACACAAGACCAATCAAATGCCTCAGATCTGAAACTATTAAACCAAATGGAAAGGCTGCACCAACAAACTCAAATATGAAACTATTACATCAAATGGAGAGGCTACACCAACAAAACTCAGATTTGAACTGTTATAACAAATAGAGAGGTTGCACCAACAAAACTCATATCTGAACTGTTACAACAAATAGAGAGGCTGCACCAACAAAACTCAGATCTGAACTGTTACAAAAAAATAGAGAGGTTGCACCAGCAAAACTCAGATCTGAACTATTACAACAAATAGAGAGGTTGCACCAACAAACAAAGCTCAGATTTGAAAAGATAGTCCAAAGAGGAGGTCGCACCATCATCAAGAGAGAACAACTGAGGTAGCCGTAGCAAATAGGAGAGTGAGGAGTGAGTGAGTGTGAGTGTAATAGAATGCTAGAGGGTAGGGTCTTATTTATAGTTAGGGAGAGGGGTTAGGGCAATTAAATTAATAATTAAATATTGACATTTAATTAATATAAATATTAATTAAAATGTCAATTAATATTAATATTAATTATAGAAACCCTAAACACATATAAAACCCCCATCACATAACATAAAACCCCAATCACATCAAACAATAGGGAAATCAAAACAACAAGGGGGTACCTATTAGGACAAAGTCAAAGGGGGGTCCATAATGGAAAAACATGTCCACATGAGTCTCATAATGACCTATAAACTTTATCATCACTTCATAAGAGGGTACATCAACAATGTGGTCATGTCCATCTTCATAGACACTCCTAGGTCCATCCCAGGAGAGAGGAAGAGGATCACACATCAACACATCTTGGTATTTCACCAAGATCTACCTGGTCAAAGACCAGGTTGCACCATAACACATCTGGGGGCCCTAGAATACATCTAGGGTCTTATCCACCAAGGTACAAGACCAAGGATCAACCCATGCATTACACAAGGGTTCCCTGGAACACATCCAGGGGCCCTAGAACACATCCAGGGGCTTATATCAACCACCAAGGAACACATCCAAGGATCAATCCAAGCACTGAGCAAGGATTCCCCGGAACACATCCAAGGGCCCTAGACACATCTAGGGACTTATATCAACCACCAAGGAACACATCCAAGGATCAATCCAAGCACTAAGCAAGGATTTCCTAGAACACATCCAGGGGCCCTAGACACATCTAGGGAATTATATCAACCACCAAGGAACACATACAAGGATCAATCCAAGCACTGAGCAAGGATTCCCTGGAACACATCCAGGGGCCCTAGACACATCTAGGGACTTACTGCTTGGTCCAAGACCAAGAACCCCAATCATATACTCGGGGCCCTCACTAGGGTCTTTTGCCATGGCTCTCACTGCTTGGTCTCATACCAAGAAACCCCAAGAGTGTGTTGGGGGCTCTAGTTCATAGCTAGGGTCTTAACCATCCTCCGGAGAATAGATCTTGCAGCTGCATTAATTTCAACACTCCCTCTCGGTAAGAGAGGCATTCTCAGCAACACCAAGCTTGTCTCGAAAGCACACATACTTTGTCAATGACAGAGGCTTGGTCCAAATATCTGTGGTTTGTTCCGCCGT
This sequence comes from Picea mariana, assembly GCA_032191745.1. Classification (NCBI taxonomy): domain Eukaryota; kingdom Viridiplantae; phylum Streptophyta; class Pinopsida; order Pinales; family Pinaceae; genus Picea; species Picea mariana. The sequence goes on along the minus strand of JASDQU010108491.1, from coordinate 389,647 downwards.
CGGAACATACTGAATACTGAGAATGTTCTTCTGCACTATGTCTCGAACATAGTGATATCTCATCTCAATGTGTTTTGTTCTATCATGAAAACACAGGAATCACGGAGATCTTTACACAGCTCTAGTTATCATAGTGGATTACTGTGGGTTCCAACTCACCACTGAACAAATCTGAGAGTATCTTTCTGAGCCACGCTGCTTCTCTACTGGCAGCACTTGCAACAATGTATTCTGCGTCTACAGTGCTCTAGGCTATGGAGCCCTGTCTCCTGCTGGACCAGAAGATCATAGCTAAACCCAAACTGAAACAATATCCAAAAGTACTCTTCCGGTCCACTGTACTGCCTATCCAATTTGAATCTGTATATCCATGAAGCATTACACTTCCACTGGAAGTGTATCTAAGCTCTTTGGCTATAGTCCTTCGAACATATCTCAGAATATGTTTAACAAGAACCATATGAATATGCTTCGGTTCACACATGAACTGGTTGAGGGCAATCACTGCATGATAAATATCTGGTCTGGTATGTATAAGATACATCAATGACCCAATGATCTACCGACATATGGTGAGGTTTTCCGGATCTGAACCTGTAGCTTCGTCTTGTAACTTCTTCAGGTTAGAAATCATCGGTGTGGATATGGACTTACAGTCCAACATGCCAAGTCTGCGAAGCATATCAACTGCATACTTGCTCTTGTGAGAGAAAGATCTCACCTGGTTTCTGCCACACCTCTAAAGCTCAGAAAATAATGCATAAGACCCAAGTCTTTGATTTCAAAATCTACTGAAAGCTCCCTCTTAGTCTAAACTATCAAATTTTCCTCTCCTGTAAGGAACATATCATCCTAAGACAATAGGATGATTTTGTACAATCTTTATATAAAGATTGTGATTTGCAATACTCTTGGTGAACCCATGACTCTTGTAGAAAAAATATGTCAATGCTTCCATACCAAGCTCTCGGAGCTTGATTCAATCCATGGGATTCTTTCCCATGGATTATGAACCCCTCAGGTTGTTCGATATAACCTCTTGCTCAACTTCATTGTTAAGAAAATCAGTCTTAACATCTATCTGGTGAAGTTTCCAACCAAGAACTGCGGCAAGAGAGATAATGATCCTAATGGAAGTTATTTGGCAATGGGAGCAAGGATCTTGTCATAGTCAATTCTTCTTTTCTGAGAGAAGCCACGAGTCACAAATCTAACCTCAATACTGCCATCTGTTGTATTTCATGGCCCAATCCACATACTGGGACTACTCTCTCGGAGTCTTATAAAATGTCTATTTTCCTGCATGTGCAAACATGCTCCCTCTGAACCTTCAAGATCCTTTAACTCTGATCTGGCGTTGTAACTCTTCAAGATGGACTCACATACTGGGAAAAGTTCCATCATACTGCGGAGTTTCCAAACCAAAAATGACCTAGCTAACATCAACAAGTATATGTTGAGATCATGGCTTCCTTGGTCATACAAAAGAGATCACAACTCTTCTTGTTGTCATTAGTAGTCACATACTTATTTCAAATTCGGTGATATGTCTTACCTTTAACTTACTTGGGCTGAAGACACACTCTTTATTTTTGCAGCCTGCTACCATCGGTAGCTTCTAAAGACATCTCAAAACCAAAAATAAATGACAATAAGTAGGGCAGTTTACCTTTACCTAATATACTTCATATATAAAAAATCTCAAACTCAAACTGGTAAAAGGTCCATGCACAGCCTAGCCTGTAATGTCTCTCCAAGACCCCTGCGTACAGGTCTAAACTTGGGTAAGGTCCCCATTTCTCAGAGACGTGTTCAAAACACAATAATTGAGCTAGGGTATTGTTATCTATGATAATCCTTCTCGACTCCTCTTTGTCTGGATTTCAATTAAAGGCTTCATGAAAGTTCAGATTGTGTAAATGCTTTTGAAAACAATACCCTAAATATCTTTTCTGTAGTGTAACTTATATGAAAACTGTAATTTTAGTTGCTGCACAATAGTTATGTGAATTTCATATAAGCATTCTAGCCAGGAGAGTTTCAATTTGGATTTGAGCTGAAAGGGGTGTCAGCCACATCAATTGAAGGTTTATTCTGAAAGGCCTGCTCAGGCATATGGAGTGCTACATGGAGGTATATCAGCCTTTCTTTCTAAGAGTCTTGGAAGTCAGGGTTTAACACCAGTCATTTTCAGCCAACACCTGTTGGTATGGGTAACAGTGACCCTAATGCATAAAGGGCGCAGGTTATAAGTGAGTATAAAAAAAAATAGGTCCTTACTTGGATCTCCTCTCACTAATGCATATTACCACACTTCATGAAACCAAAAAATCAAATCTGATTACCATGCACTTTTTGACAAACAATATTTACATTGCTTGTGTTTCATAGCCCTTTTCAGCTTGAAGTGTTCCTAACCACTGCTGTCACAGTTGACCTCACTGCTGTAGTAAAAAGGTGTCTTTGTTGAGTGTAGACTTTCGTCAAACACTGAAACTGTAGGTGTCTTTCTCTACTAAACTTCCCAATTTACTGTTGTATTTAATTGAGTTTTTTGAGAGTTAAGTAAGGTTTTGCATGTGTTTTAGTATACAAAAAGTTCTCAAAAAAAATATAACAGCAAGCTCTTAAAGACACACTCACAGCTGAAGTAACACAAACAACACAGCAATAAACTATTTACTAAATACCTGTGTTTAACTCAACAAAGACATGATTAAAACTCACAGATTTAATTTCTGCACATACTGTTGATGATCCTTTATGGGCTGGGAGAAAAGAATGCCAAAGGTCTGCCCTCTAAAGTTGTTTCTACTGCTCCAAAGAATAAAAACCACAGAGATAGTTTGCCCTTTTTCCCATAGCTTGACCTGTAGGATAAAAATCAACTCCAGCAAGGAGATATGGCAAACTCAGCCTTTGAGAATGGCATGTCCAAGCTGTTGCAGTGTTGCACTCTTACTGCTCTGCTGAGTGTGCCATGAAGATCTGAAGAACAAACCCTAAAACAAGGATCTACGCAGGCTCAAGTCTGCAAATCTTGATCTCTTTTCACGCCCTAAGCTCTGATACCATGTTAGAATTAGGGAAAAATAGAAACAATAATGCCTTTTTATTTTTCTGTTCACTAGATCGGCATATATGAGAAAAGAATTAAACAGATCTAAATTAAATTCTGAGTATAAACAAAATTTCTGAGTGAAAAGACAAACCTCAAGCTTACCTCCTGATCTATGAAAGATGTACCTATCACATGTGTGGATGTAAGTCTTTCGAATATGCTCAAAAATTGTTTAGGTTCATGGATCAAACCTCTAGGGTTTGATCTTTGTCATATAGACTTAGGGACAATTTTGCAAGGTATAGACCATTACAAGACAACAGCAGCAAGTACTGCACAAGAAGGGACAGCAAGAATACCACAGCAAGAACACTGAAACAACAAATCCTCCATAGCAAATCAGCAAACCCTCCATAGAAAATAGTAAACCCTCCATAACAAATAGTAAACCCTCCATAACAAATCAACAAACCCTCCATAGCAAATAGTAAACCCTCCATAACAAATCAGCAAACCCTCCATAGCAAACAGTCCACAGAAAAAGAAGGTAGCACAGGATAAACACCCCAACACAGGGGACAGCAGGACTGGAAACCCTCACAGTGGTCTTGTTTCTAGAAACGGCAGTCAAGGAGAGGAGGCCACATCACCTTTATCAGGTCTGTGGCTCCTTAGACTGAAATGGCAGCCAAGAGGGGAGGCCGCGGCACCTTCCCTTAGGTCCGTGGCTCTCTTAAACAGATCCACTAGCCAAAGGAAACACCAACAGTCCCTCATACATCAATAAAATAGAAGATGGAGCTCTCAGTCAACACAAGACCAATCAAATGCCTCAAATCTGAAACTGTTAAACCAAATGGAGAGGCTGCACCAACAAACTCAGATCTGAAACTGTTACATCAAATGGAGAGGCTGCACCATCAAAACTCAGATCTAAACTGTTACAACAAATAGAGAGACTGCACCAACAAAACTCAGATCTGAACTGTTACAACGAATAGAGAGGCTGCACCAGCAAAACTCAGATCTGAACTGTTACAACAAATAGAGAGGCTGCACCAACAAACAAAGCTCAGATTTGAAAAGATAGTCCAAAGAGGAGGCCGCACTATCATCAAGAGAGAACAACTGAGGTAGCCGTAGCAAATAGGAGAGTGAGGAGTGAGTGAGTGTGAGTGTAATAGATTGCTAGAGGGTAGGGTCTTATTTATAGTTAGGGAGAGGGGTTAGGGCAATTAAATTAATAATTAAATATTGATATTTAATTAATATAAATATTAATTAAAATGTCAATTAATATTAATATTAATTATAGGAACCCTAAACACATATAAAACCCCCATCACACAACATAAAACCCCAATCACATCAAACAAGAGGGAAATCAAAACAACAAGGGGGTACCTATTAAGACAAAGTCAAAGGGGGGTCCATAATGCCAAAACATGTCCACATGAGTCTCATAATGACCTATAAACTTTATCATTACTGCATAAGAGGGTACATCAATAATGTGGTCATGTCCATCTTCATAGACACTCCTAGGTCCATCCCGGGAGAAAGGAAGAGGATCACACATCAACACATCTTGGTATTTCACCAAGATCTACCTAGTCAAAGAACAGGTTGCCTCATAACATATCTGGGGGGCCTAGAATACATCTAGGGTCTTATCCACCAAGGTACAAGACCAAGGATCAACCCATGCATTAGGCAAGGGTTCCCTGGAACACATCCAGGGGCCCTAAAACATATCTAGGGACTTATATCAACCACCAAGGAACACATCCAAGGATCAATCCAAGCACTAAGCAAGGATTCCCTGGAACACATCCAGGGGACCTAGACACATCTAGGGACTTATATCAACCACCAAGGAACACATCCAAGGATTAATCCAAGCACTGAGCAAGGATTCTCTGGAACACATCCAGGGGCTCTAGACACATCTAGGGAATTATATCAACCACCAAGGAACACATACAAGGATCAATCCAAGCACTGAGCAAGGATTCCCTAGAACACATCTAGGGACTTACTGCTTGGTCCAAGACCAAGAACCCCAGTCATATATTGGAGGCCCTCACTAGGGTCTTTTTCCATGGCTCTCACTGCTTAGTCTCATACCAAGAAACCCCAGGAGTGTGTTGGGGGCCCTAGTTCACAACTAGGGTCTTAAACATCCTCCGGAGAATGACTCTTGTAGCTGCATTAATTTTAACAAAAACCCTTACTCTGAAAGTTAATTCCAAAATTGCAAGTATGGGATAAATGCACCAATTCACCCTGTTGTCGTCCTTATACACACTTGCAAACATGAGTTAAGTCCGGCTCACTTAGTGTGTCCTTGGAGGCACAATGCCTAGGTTCACAGCCCATGCTATCACTTTGACCGAAACCTCTTCCGTCTAGGCTTACTCCTAGGGAAGCCAAGGGGGGTATCCCTAGTTTCTAGATTAGTTTTAGAGTTAAGTTCTAAGAGTTAGTTTTAATTTGTTAAAGCTTGGAGGGTTCTAACCTAAGATGCACAAGCAGCAATGCAAGATGCAAGGGTTAGTATGTTAGGCAAGACCTTTTCCTAGGGCAACTAAGACTAGTGCCTAAGATTGGGCAAGGGGTCAACTAAAGTTAAAGGTGGTTTGTTTACAAGTATGATTACAAGCTTACTTACAAAAGAATAATCAAACTCAAAATAGATACAAGATAGAATGCTAGAGTACAACAACAAGCTAACCACTTTAATTACTTTGTGTTTGTGCAGGATATAAAGAGATCAAAGTATCATGTAACATTTATGAGATCATCATCAATAAATCATCAATACATCATCAAAGAAGATTAAGCACAAGTATTAAAGATGAAAGACAACCACTCTTAATTGTTAAACCCACAAAAGTTTTAGAGACTTAGGTCCAAGGTTGAGTTATTGAGCTTTCTTAAGATTATTAAGTTTTATTAAGCTTTCACCAAAGCCTCCTCCCCCTATTGCCAAATAATTGTTGGATCCTCAATAAGTGTTGCCACCCTAGCTTCGCAGGTTAGCCCGAAAGAAAGAGTTCTTACGAAAAGGACGCATCCTGTGCGCCGTGAGACCATCCCCGGCCTACACCTTCCGTTGCCCCTCAATCCTCGTTTTAGATGGTGAAGATGGTGGTCTAAGGTACCCTAAAGAGTCTATTAAGTTATTATATGAATTAGGTAGACTTTTAGGAGTGTTTTAGAGTGTTTTAAGAGTTTTATGACACTTTTAAATGTTGATTAAATGACTTGGCCAAAACTCACTTCAGCCTTAAAGATGTGTTGATTAAGTTTAAGAGATTAAGAGCATTAACACATATATGCTATGTGAGAGCAAGTCACTTAGATGCACAATTAAATAGCTTGCAAAGTAAAGAAATAAAATACAAGGGCAAGAACAACTTGCCAATAAGATGGAAAGAGAAACAATC
>JASDQU010108491.1:357806-368165 GCA_032191745.1 Picea mariana | reverse complement strand
CATAGAAAGTTTCGCGGAATTTCGTCGAGTCTAGATAGTTTTTTTTTAATTAATTAAATTTAATTAATTTTCCTAAGGTTGGGATTTTAATTATTTAATTAATTAATTGTTTTTGAGCAATTATTGTAAAAACTAGGTCCTTGGGCTTTTGATAGGGGTATTTGTGCTCAAAATAAATGGAAAGGCACCCCTTACACCCTTGGAACAAGTTTCAGCTCAGTCGGACAAGTTTCGCTAGTCATTTGTCCACCCAGAGAGTCAGAGTTAGTCAAAACAACATTTTTTATTGCCGAGTCAAAAATATAAAATTTTGTAATTTTGAGTTAATGTGGGCCTCGTTGCCTTACTATCTTGAGCATCCAGCAGCCATTTGGCAATAGGAGGAGGAGGATTAAGGTTCAACACTTAGTTAGGGGGAGGGCAAATAAAATTTATCAAATCTTTAAACAATTCCTAACCACTTAGTCTCCTAGACAATCTTTACTTTGGCATATCTTTTGATGGTTGTTTAGAAGTCTATTCTGCAAGCACATTTACATTTCTCAATCTCTTATGCAATCTTGTGGTTTGAATATCTAAGTGTTATATCTCTTGAGCATTGATTTTCCAAGTATTTACATCTCTTATTTTATGCTCTTTATGGTGTGATTCAACAAGAGATAGCGCATCCATTTGGAGGCATCATCTTGTTGAGTTTTGAGTGCTTTAGTGGTTGCCATTGAAAAACAGTCCAATTCTTATTGGGGCATGCTTGGCTTTATGTTAATGATCGAAATGGTTTGAATATCTTTTGCGCACATTCAAAGCACTTGTTATTATTGTGCATTTGTATCTTGTATCCTTATAGCATTTCTTATTCTTTGTGTAAGTAATTGTATCTTTGTTGTGGGATAGTTGTAATCTAGTTTTACTTGTAATCTTTTGTAATTGAACCCCCTCAAAATTTAAGTTGGCCCCCTTGCCCAACCTTTAGGCACTAGTCTTAGTTGACTTAGGGAAGGGTTTACTTGTCATTGAAAATCTTGCACTTTGCATTTGCTGCCTTAGCATTATAGGTTAGTTTTCCCCTTAACCTTTAACAAATTAAAACCAAATCCTAGAACTTCAAAGTTAAATCACATATAGCAACTAGGGTCTACCCCCCTTGGCTTCCCTAGGAGTAAGCCTAGAAGGAAGAGGTTCCAGTCAAGGTGACAGTGTGGACNACTGTGAACCTAGGCATTGTGCCTCCAAGGACACACTAAGTGAGCTGGACTTTGCTCACGTTTGCAAGTGTGTATTAGGACGACAATACAACCCTTGATTGATGGACTTGCTTACCTTGGAGCAAGACATGTGTCACCTTAGAATTGGAGTGCTCCGCATGTGGACCTAGCTAGTGATTAGTTAGGTCGGTTGAGGTAGTTGGATGTGGACCAAATGCACTACTATATTGTTGGCCTCCCGTACCTCTATATAAAGGAAGGAGAGAGCCTAGGTCCTTACTACTTACTTATTGCCTACTATTTTGCACTTGAGCAAGTTTGTATCTTTCATGGGTAGTTCTTCTTCATTGTACTTTGTCTAGTGCACTAGGGTTCTTGTGTCGATGTAAGGAAGGCGTTAGGGTTAAGGTTTACCTAAGAAGAGAAGGAGAGCTAGTGTTTGGGAGGAACCCTAGGGGAGCAAAGGGAGCACTTGTTCTTGTGGAAGAAGCCTAGAGTTTATGGCATTGGAAACCCTAGGACTACTTGGAGTATTGGATGTGGAAAAAATAGTGGAAGGCTGTCATGTTTTCTTTTGTGCACTTTCATGATGGAGGTGTAGGCGCCAAAGAGGACTTGCCTGTGTGTATGTTATCTAATTTTGTATCTCTAGAGTGGCCAACTTTGGTTGGAGTGATTCCTAGCTAGGAGTTCTTAGCCAGGGTTTGATAGTTGGTGTGATGCTAGCTTCTTCTTGTTGCCTTAGCTAGGGTTTGGAGAGCATTGCAGAGTCCTAGCTTGTGACAAGCTTGAAGGAATATCGTGTACCGGCTTGTGGTAAGTTGTTGGTTTGTACTACTACTTATAACTTCAGTCTTTTGTATATATGAAGTGTACTTTGCTCTCCAAACTTTGTGCACCTGCAAATCTGATTTTCATCTTATATTCTCTTTGGTGAATGAGTAGGTTCTATGGTTGTTTGGTATGCTGATTTGTCATGAACAGTTAGCAAATTTTGTTGAGTGCTTTGACGAGTATATAGAAGCTAAGCGGGCAGATTTGTGGCTGTAACAAATCTGCTGTTAATAAGTGATTTTCAGATCTATTTGTTGTGATCTGTGCCCTAAGCGTTGGAAACATATTTCCCTTGAAGTACAATTGTTTGATGTCTATTTTCTTGGACTGCCTTGTGTATTTGGTTGGTCAGAAATGAAATATATACTGTTATAATTTATAGTTTAGATTCAGCCCTAAGACCGGAAGTTCACATGAAATAAATTTGAGAAACCTCAAGTTTGAGGTGAAATTTCTGAATTTGTATTGAGAAGAGATTCTTGAAAAATTCACACTTAATGGAAGAAATTAACCCAAGCTGCCCACTTTCCATTCAAAATGTCTAAATTGATTGTGCAACAAATTCCCATCCTCAATGATAATTCTCATAGTTTCGATGCAACTGTTTGGCTACCAATTGCAAAGCTTTCCTTATCCCATTGAGATCACTTGAACTTGAGATCTTAAAGGCTTTGGATTCATCGACTATGTTGCAGAGATGATAGGGGTTAGGGATGACATTAACATTTGTAGTATGTTGGATGTGGTGCTAAACTAGTGTCTGAGTGTCTCCTAAGGTGCATTACCATTCATGGCCCTGATGACCCATGTGGCTACAAGCACATATATTTGTTAGGCCAAGCCCTCTATCTTTTCTAGGCAAAGAGCAAAGGTCCCAGGAAATCAATGAGAAGCCCTATTTCCCACCTTGATTCTTGGAAATAAAATTCTGAAGAAGCATGTCCATCTATTGCCTTGTATTGGAAGGAAAAGAATAAAACGTAGGTCTTGCAACTGCGATTATGTTTGTGATAATGAGCTGACCTGTAATAGGAGCATCTTGTGCTACTCAATGTTGAAGCTTGCTTTGAATTCTGCACAAAATCTAGTCCCAAAGCACTATTATAGATTCATATGATTTCTAAATAGGAATCCAAAATAGTGGGCCATTTACCATGGCTAAATGAGTTTCTATTTCATACTAAGCCAGGTAGGGAACCCTTCTTGCGCTCTGATGGGAGCCTTTGTTTTTTCATCACTTGCAATGGTTCCATTGGCTTTAGAAAATATGTCAAGGCAATGTATTGTACCTTTGACAGAATCACGAGATGGTTTTGGAGTGAGAGTTGAGTCATTTGACATATAGATATTTAATAATTGGTTTCCATTAAGAGCAAGTGAGATTCCTTGAATTTGACCTTATACTTGAGCAACTTCAAGAAGATAGCCTAGAGCACTAGCTACAATAGCATGTAAATAAGGGGCCAAAGGGCATCCTTTTTTGATGGGCCATTGAAGCAAAATCTCTTCTAATAACTGTCCACTGTCCATTAACACATCCTTGAAGAGGCATTTGAGAAAAGATCTATGATTTCTTGAATAAAAGAACTCCCAAATTTGATCCAAGAGAGTGTACCAAACCAAAACCCACTTGATTCTATCATATGATTTATAGGTAGATGGTATATCGATAACCTTAGTGCCTTTTGGGGTCCTAGATTGGGTCAAAAGTGCACCATCCGACAACATATTGCCAGGAATATCGGATTCAGACAAGAAACAATTAAGTTATCCTACAGGCCACAAGTCAGAAAGGGGCTCCAAGATTGAAGAGGGATCTTCTAATACCGTGCATCAATAGTGCTAGATGGCTCCCATAGACACCCATGAACGACTCTTGGTAAATGATACAGGAAATGTTATTAGAATCGACTGAATTGGACTAGAACCAATTGCTTCAGTCTGGTTTGGGTTTAATGGGCATTCAAACCGGTTTCACACTAGTTCCTTTAGGAATTGGCTAGTCAAGGACCAGTTTGGGGGTTTTTCGGTCGGAATCGATTGTTCAAACTAGTTTTGACCAACCATTCAGGGACTTGTTATCTCACAGATTTGCTCCAAGCAAACCTAAGAAATAACTATGAGCAATTAGCCTAAGGTCATTACTAATTACTCCTTCGTTTGGATTGGTGCTTTCCAGTCACAATGGGGTGTCCCCAGTAATTGTATGTTGTCAACACTTAGGAAATTTGTATAGTTAGTGTTACCCCTCATTTTTGCATGGGGTAACCCTAGTGAATTTCTTCACTACCCCTTGTATTTTTGATCTTTGGGTAGTTGGGGGGGCCTTGCTTGTTTTCATGTGTCATGTTGAGCTAGAGGTTTTTGATGTCGTATAGTGTTTGATGATGCACAATCCCTTTGTTGAAGCACCCTAGGGTTTGAGCATGAGATTGGCTTCATCCAGATTTTTGGGCATCTTCACAGTTCCAATGTAGTTCACATTCCCCAAGGTAGTTCACTTATCTCAAGGAAGTTCACGATTCCCAAGGTAGTTCACTTATCTCAAGGAAGTTCACGATTCCCAAGGCATTGGTAAAAATATTTTTGAGCTATTCTTCATGCACAAGGGCTTCTCATGCCATGCCACATTCCATATTTTTAAGAGCTCACCTTATTCACACATTTTGAGGCATGTGCTACATCCTTTGATGGGACGTCCACCTTGGAGGTTGCATAGAGGTTTCATATGGTACATGTAGACTTACTAGCCCCCTCCCATGACTTGAGGGATGATTCATGTGATTTGAGGAGTAAGACGCTCCCTTGGAGACATCATGCATTGCTTGTGGAGCTGGTTTCGAAGAGGTCATCCATTTTTGTGGGGTTATGTCATTGCTTGTTGAACCTTTCACCTTGAGGAGGCATGCATCCACATTGTAGGTGCCCTAGGGGCCTTGCATTACACATTTGATGAGGGTTGTTTTACCTTGAAGATTTCACACATGACTTTGGAGCTGGTTTTGTGGGGCCACCCCTTTTGAAGGGTTTTTGTTCATGATTTTGAGGACTTTTACACCTTGGAAGCCCATATGTCCAACTTGGAGGAAACTTAGGAGGGATGACTTGCATATGTGGAGGAGGTGGTTGAGCATCTACACACTTTGGGGGCCTTTGGAGGATAACGTTGCACCTTTGACACATACTTCCCTCTCTTATGGAGACGTCCTTCTCTCTTGGGATATTTTCATCTTGATCATTGTACATGTGGCTTGACCACTACATGTTTATTGCATTTTGACTAGATAGTTGTAAAAAATTGTATTTTACTTATCTTTAGCCTAGATCTAAGGATCTCACATGAGATAATATTATTTTATTGTAAAGGAAAGCGAACATCACTTGATATAAATGCACTTCTTTATTTGTACTCATGGTTGGATTTTTGGAGCTTTCACTCCTTGGAGCTTAATTGACATATCTTTCTTGGAGCATATGGTTGTGTAAAGGGTTCGTTCTTTGTGGATGATTGTTGTCAATTTTTGAACCTTCTTTATGTTGGTTATTTTTGGTGCATAATGATTAATGGTGAGATGCTCAAGTCTTCTACAAGCCTTCAAGACCAATCCATTTGAGGGGTAAGTTTACCACTTGGAAGGAAGATGTTGTAGGGTTTTTTTGCTACCTTCTTCCTTTACTGGTTTGGTGATTATTTGGTGCCATGCTTTGTTCTTCCTTGTGGATCCCTTGCAAAAGTATTAAGTAAATTTGTCAAGCCATAGTTGATCTTGTTGGTGAAGGTTTTCCATTAAGGTTCCCTTCTTGTAGACCTTGATATTCATTGTTTATCTTGATTTGGTTAAGGATTACTCTTCCATTTGGTTCTAATCCCTAAACCCTGATCCTTGAAAGAAATAGGCCAATTCTTAAGATGTTTTCTTCTTGACCTCATAAGCCATTTGCTTCTTCTTTTGACTCCATTTCCCTTGTTGGATTTGGCATTGATCTCTATTTCGTTCGATCACTTATTTTAAAACCCTAAAACCCTTAAAACTCTGTTTTACTAAGGCTACTCTCAACTTCACCTTGTGTCTCATTTCTTGCTTGCTTTAGGACCTAGAGGTGCTTATTGGCAGAGCTTGGTAAACATTATAAAGATGAGGTATGATTCATATTCACTTTGTTGCCAATCTTTGACTCCAATTTCAACATATGACCAACAGAAGGTATGTGAGAAAACCAGAGCTCAACCAGACAGACCAGAAAAGATAAAACAATCTACCATCAATGAAAATAATCCAACGCCATCATCAAAATTACCTGCAACTGACTCATAACTGATACCCATGCCTAAGCACAAACATAGAACCAGTAACAGCACACCCTGATGTTATTAACAATTCTTCAAAAGATACATTGCTGAGGTTGCAATAACTCTGAAGGACATGAATGACTAATAATTGCGAGCCCTTCTCATATCGACAATGTGTTTCTTATAGCTCCTCTTACTGATGCAGTTATTGAATTATTACAAATGAATTGATTATAAAACATCACATAATTGATATTGCCATTACTGGAAAACTCACGTCCATGGATGTGATTTGAGACAGCTTGATTTAGAGCTGAAAATGTATGCTTGCAGCCAAATGGTAGGGATTTCCCATGTAATTTCTCAAAGGACACATGTTTTTCCCAAGTTGACCATACCAAAGTATAAGCAGAGGAGCTTCTTGAATAGATCAGGAGGACATGAATGACTAATAATTGCGAGCCCTTCTCATATCCACAATGTGTTTCTTATAGCTCCTCTTACTGATGCAGTTATTGAATCATTACAAATGAATTGATTATAAAATATCACATAATTGATATTGCCATTACTGGAAAACTCATGTCCATGGATGTGATTTGAGACAGCTTGATTTAGAGCTGAAAATATATGCTTTCAGCCAAATGGTAGGGATTTCCCATGTAATTTCTCAAAGGACACAAGTTTTTCCCAAGTTGACCATACCAAAGTATAAGCAAAGGAGCTTCTTGAATAGATCAGCAGGAATTTCTGATGAGCCCAAAATAAGTTGAACAGGCCATCCGAGGCTGCTGGAGCAATCACCTATTGCACAGTTCAATCAATGCATTGGATTTTACAAAATATTTCTCTTACATTTGTTGTCAACCACCTGTGTAAATGGCTGATGCCATGAACCTCTTGGTTGCAGAATTTGTCCGCATCTGGTTGCAGCGATGTGGATGCATACATCTCTTAAACTCCTCCAACCTCTATTGTTGGACCTCAAGGTTAACAATATGAATCAGTGTTACCATTGTTGGACCTCAAGGTTAACAATATGAATCAGTGTTACCAACATCGGCAGTGGAAAAATATCGCCATGGGTCCGAAAATGAAAATATCGGCAACATCGGGGAAAATATCGGAAAATGTCGTAAGAATGAAAAAAATACGAAAATATTCAATTCTTTTTAAAATTTTTAAATATCTAAAGCATTAACAACATCAAATAAATGCATTTCCACATAAATATGAAAAGAGAATTGATCTCTAAGATGTATAAGATGTCTTGTAAACTTGAATACATCACAGATCAACACTGAATCATGTCCTGACTCTAAAGCCTTAAAATATCATAAAAAAATATAATAAATGTATCTCATCATCATGAGTCATCTACAATGAAATCGGATAAATAAACTAACAATTCTCTCTACCCCTTTTACGACCGAAGGTGATGGATCTAGAAATGGATTTTTCTTTAGAGGAAGAAGGCCCTAGGGCTGGCATTAGACTCTGATGTCCTGTAGAAGTAGCAAAAGTTAGACTCTGGTGTCATCTACTGGTGCTACTGCCAAGTACAACTCGCTCTGTTGGAGTTCGTGAAGATATATTCATGTGCATCCATATGAATCCAAACCATTATACACAAATATGCAAAGTTTCTCCTGTAAATATCAAGGATGCATATAACCAAAATAACACAGAGTGCAATGCATCTTTGAACCAAAATACATCAACAAAGAGGCTGTAAATGGCCTCTAGAGTCCAAAAAAAATCATGCCACAACAAATAACTACATATCATCAAGATCATTGCCTATATTAAGATCCTCATCATCAGTGTCACCCTCTTGTAAATGTGTTGAACCTGCACATAATAGATCTAGCTAGAAAATAATACACACATTTGCAGAGAGAAATTGAGAAAGAAGAAGGAGAGAAAGAATGAAAGAATTCTCATTAACTGTAATGGATAATGAATAATTTACACAAGATATATTGTGTATGACTCAATCAATGCGCATTGGAGGAGAACCAATGCGCCATAGTGGTGGTCTAGAGTGATCTGGACACACACCAACAGTTACGGGAGTGAACTGCCACCTAGTCTAGTCTCTCAGGCAGTTACGGGAGTGAATTGCCACCTAGCCGAGTTAACTAGTCAACCAGTCTTCAGTTAACTGACTGAACATAGTGTAGTGAGGAGTAGATCAAGGAATCAAGGGTAATGCGCCAGTCTGGTGATGATCCCAAGGCAAGTGTGCATTAGCATGGTGATGATCCCAATGTTGCAAGGTGACAAAACCGATGCAACATCTAGACTCAACTCAACTAGTCAAACTGAAGTGTCAACTGAAGAGAATATTCTCCAGGTGGAATATTACCCCCTAAAATATAGGAGACTGGATAATGACTAATAATGATTAAAAAATAAGGAAAAACTTTAGAAAAAATAAATCCTAGATGTGTGAAGTAACTCCAACACCCCCCCTGAACATCACTATGGTGAAAATAAAGAATAGGTCCCGACAACAAGGCCATGTTAGGTACCCAAATACAAAAGATACACTGAAATAAAGTGAGGAAAGAGGGAAAACCTCATGGGAACCCCCCCCTCAAGGTACAATGTATGTAAAAAGAAGACCTACAGTTGCTAGGCAACTGTGTCCTTCACTCCAAGACGACTTCGCAGAGAATGAAACTTCTGCTCAGTGAAGGTCTTGGTGAAGATGTCTGCCGTCTATTCTGCCGAAGGATAAAACTGTAGGTTGATGATCCCCTCGTATACTAAGTCCTGGATGTAGTGCATGTGGATTTCGATGTGCTTCGTCTGCTGCCTTAGAACTGGATCTCTGCAGAACTTCATAGTGCTTTGGTTGTCACACCAGATGACGATCAACCGATGAAACTGAATGCCCAACTTAGTGAGAAAATGCTGTAGCCACATAGCCTGAATGGTTATGTTAACTACCCCTTTGTACTCTGCCTCGGTTGAAGAAAGAGCAATAGTAACCTGCTTCTTGCTCGACCAACAGATAGGCCCGGAACCAAGACTGAGAGAGTAACCAGATGTGGACTTGCGATCAGTGCTATCGCCAGCTTAGTCAGAATCATTTAACCTGATGAGATCTAATGTAGAGTCTGCTGCATAATGAATCCCAAAGGTGATGGTGCCCTATATGTATCGAAGGATACGCTTTGCAACCTTCCAATGTAGCTCATGCGACTCCTGCATGAACTTGGAAACTGCGCCAACTGCATAGGAGAGGTTTGGTCTGGAGTGTGTGAGATACACCAAGCTCCCCACTAGCTGTCTGTACTGTGTGCTATCAACCAGTGGAGTGTCCCCGCCATCCTCAAGTTTGACTCCTGATAGGAAAGGAGTCGGAGCAGACTTGTAGTCTGTCATGTGAAATCTCTCAAGGAGATCTTGTGCATACTTGGCCTGAGACAGTTTGATGCCTGATGCATCCTGACTGATCTCAAGTCCAAGGAAGAAGTGTAGTGGACCTATGTCTGTCATAAAAAACCTGTCATGTAGAATCCTCTTGACTGCAACAATCGCTAAAGTCGAGCAACCGGTGATCAAATCATCATCATATAGAACTAAGAGTAGAAGTGAATCAACCGTCCTGAGCATGTAGACATTCGGGTCTGATTTACAACGTACAAAGTGCTGTGACAACAAGTAGGAGTCCATCTTGGCATACCATGCCCTCGGAGCCTGCTTGAGGCCATAAAGGGACTTCTTCAGTCGATAGACCAAAGATGAGTCCTGCATAAATCCCTGGGGCTGCTCCATATAGATCTCCTCAGAGAGATCACCGTGAAGAAATGCATTCTACACGTCCATCTGATGGACTTCCCATCCCTTGGCTTCCGCAATGGCAAGTGCCAATTGTATGGAATCCATCTTCACTATTGGAGCGAAGGTCTCATCATAGTCAATACCATGCACCTGCTGAAAGCCTTTGACAACAAGCTTGGCTTTGTATCTGCTAATCTGTCCATCCGCTGCGTTCTTGGTCCTGTAGACCCATCTGCA
>JASDQU010108491.1:319618-336436 GCA_032191745.1 Picea mariana | reverse complement strand
AAACCGGTACGATACGGCCAGGAAACGTCGTCGATCGTATGGTACGACCGGAGGCGTTTCTTGGCCATACCGGCCCGTACGACCGATGTTTCGGGCGTCTCTAAAGCGAAATAAGAAAAAAAGAGGGGGCCATGGGGCCCCCAAATAGTGAAATATAACTTTTTTTGTATTTTCTATGTTTTTCTTGCATCATTATTGCATTTTTTTTGCATCATTATGTTTTTCTTGCATCATTATTGCATTTTTTTTGCATCATTATGTTTTTCTTGCAATATAATGTCTTATTTTTTTAAAAACTATATATATATATATATATATATATATATATATATATATATACGGCATTTCCCCCGGCGTTTCCATTTTTGAGGGGCTTGTTTCATACCGTCCCGGTTTCGGAAACTTGGAAACATTTCCTTGTTTCGTGCAACTTAGAAGGAAACTGACATAATTTCCCAAACCAGTGATCCATTATCTAGCTTCAACCAAAGATCCTCATCCACATGGCCCGACAAATTAAGTACAACACTTTGCATGAAAGAAGGACTAACATACCTCATGGTGACAATAGCTTACCATCTCCCATACTCTAGGTTGCTTGAATGTGATGAGCCTTGGTTGATCCAACTGGGAGGAAAATGAGGGGGTTGTTGGGCTGCCATCTGTGGACATGCTGATCATCATCATCATCATCATGGTGTAGATCATGTTCTCCATTGCGGGCCTCAAGACATGATCTCCTCCAGTTACCCCTAGGCATGGGGGGGGTAACAACTACCATATCCATACTTGTATCCTGGTAACTCGGTGACAAGATGATTCTCATTAAATAAAATTCAAGTGCGAAGTCTTTCTACCAAGATTTAGAATGAACCTAAACCTTCTGCTCATGCCGCAATAGAGTTAATTAATACTTGTATCTTCACTATATAGGACTAACTGGGCTTGGCAAGTGAAGAGTTTCAAGTGATTGACATGGATTAACTAGGAAATAGTGTATGATGGTTTTAAGTTTACCATGACTCAGTTAAGGAAAACTGGTACAAATAGCCAGTATCTCATATATAATTGATTTTATTTTAGTATGTATATGTGAAATAATTCTTCTGAAGTTTATCTTTTGATATATGTTCAAAATGGTGTTCCAGATATTACCCTAAAATCTTAAATGTTGCAGTGTTCCAATGGAATGAATCCAATGCCAAAGCAGCCTCACTGGTATGGAGGCTGGAGGCTGGAAAATCCACACATGCAACTCTAGAGTAATTTTGACCTAATAGATTTCCCTTGTGAGGTTCCCCCAAATGAAGAATGAAAAAGATTTTTTTTCTCAAAATGACGGTAGTGAACATAGCTACCAGGATGGAAAGGTGAATAGATGTTGTATTTTAGGTAACCTGAGTGCAGCATTTTTCTATTTTATTAGAAATGCATTATACGAGCTCTACTTAATGAACACAATCAGATAGGGTTTTTCATATTGATGAATGACAAGAAAAATAGGAAGTGGCATGCACCTTTCATATATTCTCAAAGCATGACTTTCCAGTGTTGACATAGATTATATAGTGATTGATTAGATCACCTTTCATGGTGCAAGGACATGTTTCTTGAACATCTTTGTTGCATGTGTTTCGTGATTTCAATGAAGCAAGCACTTACTGCGGAGATCTCGATGCCTATGTATCTGTTCAACAACTGCTGTCAGATATGAGATATTAACACTCTGCTAGATCATGATTTGAGATATGCCAATGCATCCATATATGAATAAGATGTAGAGAAGTCATCAAGGATTAACCAGTATCCTGAACAAGATGCATTGTTTCTTAAATAAAGCACAAAACATTCTTTGTTCAACCTTAAATTTTTAAGAGCACTCATGGCAGCAGAAATTTAGTGATCTTAAAAGAATGGATCAGTTTTACAATCTCAAAATGTAAAACCTTGGACAACCTTATTTAGGATAAATCAATAGCTCACAGGCATGGATTTCAAAACATCAAAGCTCCCCATATGACATTTTGTCCCTCGAAGAAATGGTAAAACAAGGGCAGTAAAACAACATTAACAGCTATTAACTATTAACTATTATTATATCCAGGTTATTATAATAATATAATAGTACTATTCTAGGTTTTCCTTTATCCTAGCCTTTATACTACTACTAATTGCACTATTTTCATTATTATTATGATAACTAAGTTATTATCAGTAATTTTATTATCATAACTAGACAGTTACTCTAAGGTAGCCTAAGTTATTATAATAGGTTATTATAATTATTATTATATCTAGATTATAACTATTAAATATTATTATTATTATTATCACCAGGTTATTATTATTATTGTAAAGTTATTATTATTATAATGTAATTACTGCATTTAGTCCTATTTCATTTATTTTTAGGTTTTTGCTGTAGCTATAGCCGACATCCTCGGTTTTTACTCACCTTTTTAAGTATTTATAAGCTGTTCCTCTTCTCATCTCATCCTCAGCTTTGCATCCTGAAGATGGATCCTGATCCGAAACATCGACCCATGACAAACAATACTGTGGATATTCCGAACCAGCCTGAAGAAAACTCTAACCACAGAAATCTCAATCATCAACATTATCAGCGTCACATTTTACTTAAATTATGTTGAAGACGCAATCATTGTGCTACAACAGTGACAAGAAATGTTAGTTTATGACCATATAACGATATGCACTGATATTGTATGTTGGATGGTTTCTGTGTGGTCCAGTTTTCTGTGTGTTGGCAGGTGATCTCAGGCTAGCCTTTTTTAATGTATGCTTCAATTTCATTTAATGAACTTATGTTCTCACCATTACAAAGTTCACCATGCATGTAATCTAAACCTACTATGTTCTAACGAGTTCAAAGAGACTTACCCATGATCCTCAAGAGACATGCTATACTCAGAAAATTACCTGACAACCTAACAAGTAATCTGCCAGTAGAATTGTCTATCATAATATGATTTCACGATAATGGAATTACTGCCCTCCTGGGCAGGATAGATAAGTTGTATTTTGTCACTACACCAGCCCTACTTTTGCATCCAACGCCTTCCAATGAAACTCGGACACTACCCACTAAACTCTACTCCTGCTTGAATGAACAAAGACACCCTGTCGCTCTTGTCGTTATTACTACACAGGTTTCAGATTTGAATTGCAGTAAAATTTCTATAGGATATACTTGTTGTGGGCTTATAACTAAGCACACCCAACTGACCTCCCAAAAATCTCCTCATACTGGCACAGACACTCCTAAACCCGGGTCTGATATGCACCTTGAGGTTGCAAAACTCAAGGATGCATATCTAAGAGATTCAATACTTAAAATATCGGCCATTTGTGTGAACTGGAGATATGTTTCCTCGAGCTTCATAACAGACCTGGGTTTAGATGGACCTGTGCTAGTGTCCATATTCAATACATCCAATGCACTGATGCAGAGTCACAATTAGGCTCTCAGAATAACCCCAAAATTCCCTGACAAATGGTCTCCCTTAATCATTCAAACACTTGCATGCTTGCTTTCCAATAAAACCCTAAAAATACATCATGAACCATGCAGAAGACTCCACGGCATTTAATCTTGTGAAAAAAAACCATTCAGCCTCAATACTTGCATAGAACTTTAAACAACTAACATATGCAAAAACAGGCACCAGCCACACAACACAAGAACAATCTGGTGTTTATAGAAAGTAGAGGAACTCATCATTCATTGCCTCCAACTGATAGAAAGAATGCAAAAATACATAAAATTTATGTATGTTGATCATTTTACAGAATGTTTACAGATGAGAATATCAAAAAACCAACAACTGGTGGTCTTCCACATCCAAATCCAAATCCAAACCTAAATCTAAATCCACAGCATGAAGATGAGCATTGGACTGATTCTGATACATATCATCATATCTGCAGTGAACAGGAGGCAGTCCTAGATCATCATCAGATGCTTCAAAGAGATAATTTATAAAGCTCTGTGCAGGTGCAGAAGTAGATGCAGATGAAGATAACTCGCCTTCATCACTGTCATCATCCTCATATTCATCATCATAATCACAACTATCACAGCAGCAGCAGCAACTGTCACTTGTGGAGGACTGTGCATCATCAGGGACTGGCATCTTGGTTGTAGAAGTAGAATTATCTCTGCAGAAGGGTGGTGAGAAGGTCTCAGAATCATAGTAAACCTTAGAAGTAAAACTCTCTGAATCAGCAGTTTCTTCTCTGAGACTTCCATAGAAATCAGGTTGCTGAGAGGTGAAAACCATGTCTTCTTCATCGTCAAATCCCATGAACTCTTCAACACTGTTGCTGCTGCTGCTGCGGCTTCTCTTTGAAAATCTGTAAGTCCGCCCTTCATCCGACGACTCACAATACAATTTCTGGTCTGTATCGGTTCCATCACTGTCCCTGCCTCGTTTCAGCAGGTGGCCGTCTCTGATACTTGCAGAGAAACCCATTTCAGCACTAGGGTTGTTTGCTTGGAAGCTCTGAGACAAGTGGGTTATATGAGAGAAATGATGGTGGGTAGGCTAAAATACGAATTGGGTTTACATTAATGGAGAAGAGAAGCAATAATACAATGCAGGTGGGTATCTCTGATACTGGAAGAGAATACCGTTCTGTTCTTGGATTGTGTGCTTAGAAGCTCCGAGATAACTGAGTTCCGAGATAAATGGTGGGCGGGCTGAGATATGAATTGGATTGGCACGAGTGGAGGAGAGAAAAGCAACACTACAATGCCGTAGGATCCATAGAATAGAATGATATGATTCAATGGGGGAGAGCTGTGGGCTGCTTTGGTAGAAAAACGAGGGTTGAGTTGATCCATTGGAAGAGTGAAAGGTCGGGGACACGTTTGGTGGGAGAAACGTAGCGCATGCAGTGAGACAGGCCGTTGAATTCGTTGGTCGGAGGAAGTGGAAGTTGGGGAATGGAACGGCAATTGAATCAGTGTGCGTCTCATGGTTTGGTGGTTTGGTTGGATAGTGTTTGTTAGGTGTTTTCTTTTCTTTTGCTAACTTCTCTTCATAATATATTACGGGGAGCGATTATTAGTTGGCTGTCCTTTGATTGATTGACTTCCTCCCAACCAGCTTTCAAATCTCAGTTGTTCTTATCAAAATCCTTGTCCTTTTTACATATATTCTCAATATAAATGCCAGTTTCTGCGTGGCTTGTTTTTGTCGTTTATGTAACATGTTACTTTCTGTAGCTGTATGTCGGTACAATGTCTATGTGATTCTATCCTGTGGTTGTAGGATGAAAAACAGTAACGAAAATTAGGTCTTCATCTTGACCTTTCCATGAGCATAAAGTTAGGTCAATTTTGTGTAGCGCCCACCTGCGACGCAACCGATGCACATGTTAAAAATGCAATAGGAAGGCGTAATTATCTTGAAGAGTTAATTATTGGATAAAAATTTTAAATTTATTCATAAATTTCTTTTGTTTTGGAAAAAAAAATCTCTAAATTTTGTAAGAATTTTACTTCATCTCACAATCTAAAGTTAAAGTTCGATATGATTGAAAAGAAGTACTTTCCAAGTGTTGGTATTGTGATTACCTACCTTTAAAATAAATAAACAATTAACTTTTGTCGTGTTATGTATGCACCTGCTCGTTTCTCCAATGCTTCTAGACAAAATAGCATTAGGATCATCACTTTATTATAAAACAACGATCTTGAAACTCAATCATGTGACAATATCGTTTTAGTGTGGGGTAAGGGAGCCATGTATAATTATCTTTGGTCAATTATTTTATGGCGCTCTTAGGGCCGCAATCATGCAGGACGCAAACGGCCCTTTTTTTCACCTAGAAAATTTCACTTATATATTATTTATATAAAAGATCATTGCGCAAATACAAAATTTTGACAGCGTTGTAACTTTTCGTCCCAAAAAAACAAGTTTTCTGCAAATTCTGTCAGCCCCATGCTAACAATGGGGAGCATACTTATCTCTTCAACACCTTAATACCTGAAATACAGCCTTCCTAGATCCAAAAACCAGCAAGAAGCCAAATTCTAGATATCTAGACCACCTAAAAGCATCAATAAAGTGATAGGAAACATGAAATACAGCGTCTCTAGATCCAAAAACCAACAAGAAGCTAAATTATAGATATCTAGACTGCGTAAAAGCATCAATAAAGTGATAGGAAAAGAGATGGACCTTTTTGTCCATCCTCCATCCGAAAGTATTTTAGGTTCCCTTCCTGTAGATCTGAAGCTTGTTTGGAAAGTACATATGCCTCTCGATTGAAATCTTTGTAGGAATGCATGAAGTCTAATGCCGAAAATCTCGGGATAAGGGCCTCAATCCGCTCTTTCCAAAGAGTGAATCCCAAGACCTGCATGTTGCTTGTTTTGTTCAACCAGTCGATAACAATCTTTGAGTCGCCAACCACCTGAAGATCATATATATGAAGATGGATAGCCAAGGAAAGTAGAGCCCATACTCCTAAGAGTTTTTCTTTGGTATTAGTGCTCGGGCCACAATTGAGCATCCACATGTATCTTGTTAGGCTATTTATCCTGATTACTCCCCCTGCTCCGCTAAGCTTCCCATTTCTTTGTGAAACCCCCTCAAACCAACCTATTGGTCTTCTCAATAATATCTTTGGAGGCAGTTTTGTTTTTATTGTAGGATGTAGCTTCTTCTTGGATTTCCCTAGTCAACCCAAGATCCTGTAGATCACCCCATCTATAGAATTTTGTCCTTCCTCAAACAACACTTTGTTCCTTTCCATCCAGATATGTCAGCAGATAATAGAAGGCAACATGTGCCAACGTGGACGTTTGTGACACCAATCCTTGAAGAGATTTTGTAGGTTCCCACCTGTTCAACCTGTATTTATCTTAAGCACTGCCAGCAACTCTGTCCAAACCTGTTGGGCGTGTTATCACACAATCTGTACTTTCCCAAAGCCCAAGCCAAGTGGGTGCAAGATTGGCGTAACAGGGGGTGACCTATCACTGTCACCTTAATAGGAAACCCCTTTCTGTTTAGGAGTGTATCAATGTTACCCCAGGGGAGACGTCCCCAGTGACCTAAAGGGTTGATAAGACTAAGGAAAAGATGCAAAAAAATTGCCCTCTCACTGGTCACTCAATTCAAAAGGTTCTTATGGTCTTTAAGGGATGAAACAACGGTAAAAATGGAGTGTACCTGCCCAGAACAAGACAACAAATAGAATATGGCAGCTTTCAAGTACAAAAATATGATGTTAGTGTTTCTTAAGACCATGAACCTTCAAAAAATAGGCTAGTTGATATAAAGTTACAACAATGTAACGGTTTACAACAACAATGAATATTTTGTAACAGCCATAAGAATTATGCCTTGAAAATGCTTGAAAAAAACAAGGAGTAGCTTTAACTAGGCGGAATGATAATAAATTGTCACAAGCAAATTTGGGAATGTCTAGCTAGCATTTAATGTCACTTTTGCAAAGAATTTACTGCAGTTAGATGGCCGTAGAAATATTTTGCAAAAACAGCAAATTCTAGTGCTCAAAGTTGCAAGGAAATACCATGCAAACTCAACATTTGTCTAGTAAATTGATTGCCAATTGTCACAAGCAATTTTTGAATGAGCTAAGTGCAAGTTGTGTAGGTGAATGTGGCAATTTAGCATGAATTAGTATGGTTGTAGCAATGGTTTGCAACAACAACAACAAGTTAGCTAAGGAATTAGTTTAGTTTAGGGTTAGTAAAAGTTAGTAAAAGCTTCAAGGAGAAAGGTTTGAGTGTTTGTTTGATCAACCATTCACTATAGTGAGTAGACTAGTGTCTTTTAGGGTTTATGGAGTCAAAAAATAGCAGCGGAAAAAGTTGGAGCAAAGTAGCAATGATAATACTTTGTCAAAGGAGAAGGGATGGATGGAGGAGGTGTTGGCAACCCAAGGCCTCAAGCATCCAAATCCTAGAGAAAAATTTGTTAGAGAGTAAGGGATCTTAGGGCCTAGCGAATCTTTCTTCCTTAAACTATTGAAATAATGTATGCAATAGGCAATTAGAGTGAAACTACTAGAGAGCTAGCACATTAGGGCTCTAGTAGCTACTTCTTAAACAAGGTGTACTTGAGAAATTTAGACAAGTGAAGAACTATAGAGAGAAAGAAGTAACTTATGTTTCTCTCCTATGGTTTAAGAAAGCAATTTCATAATCTTTGACATGAAACAAGTAAAATTTACCACAAGCATTCATTAACATAAACAAATTGCGTATTTTCTACTTACTTCACCAAGAATAATTAAGCCAAACCCTAGTTGAATATCTTCCACCATGACAAATAGCCAAGATACACCAAAATATGCCTCTCCTAGAAGTTGTGCACTAGTTATTTTAGCCAATAGCCCTTAAAAGGGGCACAAATTTCAGTGCACACTAAGAGTGATGATGTGTGATGATGAAAAATGAGAGTACTTTCTCTCTATTTATACAATAGCAATGACCTTTAATTAAATTTAGGTCAAATAAAGGCCGACCTGGCCAAATTACATCAAAAATCCAGTTTTTTACATAAATGAAATAATTAACCCCTAAAATCAAATCCAAGGGTGACATTGGGCTCTTGGTGCAGAACGTTTGGCCTCCAAAGGCCCTGGATGATGCCCACATGTGCCAACCAGCACACAACTTCCCTCAATATGCAAACCCTAGCTCTGGATGAAGTCCAAGGTCATAATGATGATGTCATGGGATCTCAAAGATCAACGTCCAAGTGGAAGAGCAAGATTCCCCTGGGTCTAGGTCTGTCAGAGTGTCTCCAAGGGCAATGTCCTTCTTTCTTCCTGGTGCAAGTTTATGATGTATCCTTGCCCCTGGTTGGGGTTACAACACACATCTGTGGGCTTTCATCCCCATGGAGGTTCGAGCTAATCATTCCCCCATGTGTACATGTCCATCGGGCAAAGTCCTGCAGCAACAACAAGCACACCCTCCAGGGGTTCATAAGTCACAGGGATCTGGACATGTAAATCACATCCAATAATTAAATTACCCAAACATGTGCATCAAACCCCCCTTTACCCAGACAAATGCTCAAAGACGTTCTGCAGTTTAACAAGTCAAGTTTGGAGAAGGTCTCGAGGTGTCCTATTGGGTTAATCCCCCTTAAGTTTGGGGTGCTTCCAAGTGAGAACCAATCTAGATCATGTAAGTGTGTGTGAGTGGTGTGGGGTAAGTGTTTGGGCATGGGGTGCAGTGATAACATGGAAATGTAGATCTTACATGTGGGTGCCTTTGTAGAGGGCAAGTTGCACCTTGTCATAGATGCCATTTTTTCTTAGCCCATTCAATGTCTTTTATTCTTAGCCTCATTGTTTTTGATATTTTTCTTTAATGCTTCAAAGGAAGAGTTGAGGGACATTGTCCTAGTTTGGTTACCAGAGGTGACAACATTATCCACAACCATTTCACGGAGATGAGAAGGCTGGCTCGTGATGAGACCCCCTTTCTCTTGGCTATGCCACCAAGAGCCACTACCTTAGTTTGGTGACCAGACAGATAGTAGTGTCATACCACTACATGCCCATGGTCATAATAGGTCAGCTCGTGATGAGACCTCCCATCCACCAACTAATACCTTAAGTGTTTATTTATCTTACGGGTTCCCTTTTCTTATTGAGAATCTTTTTACTGCTTTCTCGGGAATCCCTGGGTGAAGCATCTCAAAGGTTTCATTTTGTCTTTTAACTCTTGCCATCTACTTTTACCCTCCAGGCCTTTAGCCCCTTCTTCCCACAAGACAAGGTACAACCCTTCCTAGTGTGGCAAATCTCAATGCCCGAACAAAGGTAGGGGGAAAATGAAAGGAATAAAGATGGAAAGTGGTAAGTATGGAGGGAATGGACGATGACCTTTCATAGACCCACCTAGTGGCAACCCATCCTAAAGGGAGATCAACTTGCTAGGGAATCATGTCACCCTTCCAGGTATGAAAAAGTTAAAGAGCATAATTTCCAAACAAACATTATGAAACAAAGGAGAATTCAATGCAACATATTAAAGTGCTTCAATAATCAGAGTGACACATACCATGATACCCGGACTCATTACCTCATGGAGCAAGACTTACTGCTACTTCAGGACTAGGCTAGTGGGATGGATACTATTGATGTTGATAGATGGGATGCACTGAAGAAAAGAGGGGCCCTTCAGGGCCATGCTCAAGTCATCCGGCTCTCGACACTCCACGTCTAGGACCTGTGGGCCTCAAGACATGATCTCCTTAGTTATCCCTAGGGTAGGGGATAACATATGGCTCCAACTTGGGGACATGTGCTCACCGTAGAGCGCATGAGAACCTCAACATCTCTAGTATGACATGTGCCTACTTAGATCTCAACAAAATGCATCAATAATCCTTAGGGTGGTGATATCACCCCTTGCTCATATATGATATAATAAAATAAAGAGCATCATGAGCATGCATATATACATAATGAAGAAATGCAATGTGAAGATGAAAGTATAACTATGCTACCATGATATGTAGATGGTATATACAATGAATGCAAATGCCTACCTAACTTACATGTACTTACCTATGAAGTCAAGTATTCGCCCCATGATGGGGTTTAAGGAGGCGTCCACTAATCGATAATGGACATTTTCTTCCTTCCAATGTGGATAAATAGTAGGCATCGTTGACTGACTTCATTCTGATTTTGAAAGGTCCAAGCCAAAATTTTGCATTCCCTTTAACATTAGTAGGCTTTCCTTTCCTTGTGTCCCACATCCAAACTGTATCTTCCTCTTGATATTTATTTGTTTCAAACTTGGTTGTTTCCTGTATCACCCTAGTATATTATCTTGAGGGAGGAGGGTGGGATTCAACTATAAGGACTTCTTGTTGGCTTGGTTTAATCAATATGTCACCATCACCTTTCTTTATTAATTTGACAGTTCCAGCTTCTTTATCCTTATATTTATCTAAGAGTTGTTGGTACTCTTCTTTATTTGGCCATTGTATCTCATCGAAATCTTCCTCTGAAGTGAACGACAAATCCTCTAGAGAAAATACAGGAAGGTTTTCTTTAATTGGCTCATGTGTTTCATTGACTTTAGTATCATTGTTGATTTCTTCCACATGGGCCTTGGCCATTGGTATATTTGGAAGACGTTTATCGTCCCATTTTCCATAGGCACATTGATATGAGTTAGATCCATCTCTAATGTGCCTCCCAACATTGTAGCAAACTTCCTGGACAAAAGCATCCCCCACACATCAGGGACCTCTACCACCACAATATCCATATGGATCACTCTTTCAGGATATTTACTGAGGTGTACTTCAACATTCTCAACTACTCCATGAGTGGGTATGGTCGTGGACTCAAAACCACAGACATTCCTATAAGGTTGTGTAGCCTTTAGGCCTAGTTGCTCCATGACCTTCAGAGACATCATGTTAGCACCTGCTCCTAAGTCAAGCATACAATTGTTAAGACATTTGTTATTTACTAGTAATTCCATGAAGAAAGGTGGGTGTCCATCATATTGAACCCTAAAATGGTCTACTTGTAACATAATAGAAGGGTCCATGGGTTCATCTGATACGTTAAAAAAATTGAAGCTTTCTTTTATGGATGGAATTTTGATAACTTCCCTCAATGGAATGGTCACATGCATTTTGGACAATGCACCTTCCAAGTCAAATTTTAAGTCAATCTTGTTAATCTTGGGAGAAGTTTTAGGAAGAAGCATGTTCATAGGTGGAGGTTTTGGCTGTGAGGTTGTAGGTCCAGTAGAGAGAGGTTGGTTCATCCGTTTTTATTTGGTATACACTGGGAATCCTTGTTTTTTCAATTTTTCTCTCGAATCTTGATCAAGGTTATTTATCACCTCCTTCCTAGCCTTCCTCATTGCTTCCTTTATGCCTTCTCGATGTTCTTCAAGTGTGATATTAAGGCAACATTGTGGCACCTCAATGGCATGATCAATAATATTCACTTGGTCATGTTCACCATTGTTCAGGGGGCATTCATGCTCCCAATGTGACTCTCTACATTGTAAACACCACGGGTTCTCCTCTAGTACATTTGTGGGGCTAAAGTATTAGGGACTTCCTGATCATTCTTTGGCTTGAAACCTTGATTACCCCTTTGGAATTGCCCCTTATAAGGAGGTCTAGGAGCTTGTTGTTGGGCTCTTTCTAGGTTGACAATCCCATTCATCATTAATTCTTGGGTTTTTACCATGCCATCTACAGTCAATTGTAGCTTTTCCAAGCTAGAGCCAATATCTGAAGTAGATTCAACATTGTGGACTACCTTGGATTTAGCATCCATTTTGACTCTTGGGGTGGAGAAAGGTTCTACTCTGGACGATGATAGGTTTTCTTCAATTTTCATAGCTATTTCATGGGATTCTTATATTGTCCTAGGGGATTTATCTCTAAGTAAGAAGCTTATTTGTCCTGCAAAGGCCTGGGTGTAAAGAAAGAGAAGAAAATTGTTTGAAGGGTGATGGCTTGTTGGGATCTGTTGTATTAGCCTTTGAAATTTATCATGAAATTCCCTAACAGTTTCATTCTCAACCTTTGTGATGTTATTGAGCCTTATTAGCAGTATGTTAGGGTCTTCCTTGACACTCCATCTTTTGAGGAACACTTCCTCTAATTTATCCATAGATGTAATACTAGCATCAGAGAGACCATTATACCATCTTCTAGCGCCATCATAGAGGGTAGCAAAGAACARTTTCATTGCTAAATCTTCAACATCATCATTGATGGGATGAAGCTCAAAGAAGGCCCATAAATTGCTCATATGATCCTCAGCGTTGACTACATCATTACCAGTGAACTTAGGCAGACACTTCTCATACCTAGGGGGCATTTGCYTAGGGTATCCTAAAATGTTTKTCATATCTAACGGTTTAAAAATCTTGGATGACCATTGTTTCTGGTTATTAGCTTGGTTTGGATTAAGGGTCTAAGTCTGAGCATCAGCCATTGTGTTTAAGGGAAGATTGYCTCCAAACAATGATTTTACTATAGGAGAGTCTCAGGGAGGCTTTCTTCAAAAGACCTGGGAGGATTGGTATACCTCCCTGAACTCAGTGGAGTCGCCAGATAATCTTCTTGAAATTATCAAAGGGATGATGGGATCACCCTCAGTGGAGTCGCCAAGTAAGCTTCGTGAAGAAAATACTTTGAGGGAAAGGCTTACCGAAAAAGTGTCATTGAGGAATATCATTGTTCCCTGGCAATGGCGCCAAAATGTTATCGCACAATCTATACTTTCCCAAAGCCCAAGGAAAGTGGGTGCAAGATTGGCATAACAGGGGGTGACCTATCATTGTCACCTTAATAGAAAACCCCTTTTTGTTTAGGAGTGTATCAAAGTTACCCCAAGGGAGATGTCCCCAGTGACCTAAAGGGTTGATAAGACTAAGGCAAATATGCAAGAAAATTCCCCTCTCATTGGTCACTCAATTCAAAAGGTTCTTATGGTCTTTAAGGGATGAAGCAACGGTAAAAATGGAGTGTACATGCCCAGAACAAGACAACAAAGAGAATATGGCAGCTTTCAAGTACAAAAATATGATGTTAGTGCTTCTTAAGACCATGAACCTTCAAAAAATAGGCTAGTTGATATAAAGTTGCAGCAATGTAACAGTTTACAATAGCAATGACTATTTTGTAACAACCACAAGAATTATGCCTTGAAAATGCTTGAAAAAGACAAGAAGGAGTAGCTTTAACTAGGCGGAATGATAATAAATTGTCACAAGCAAATTTGCCAATGTCTAGCTAGCATTGTATGTCACTTTTGCAGAGAATTTGCTGCAGTTGGATGGCTGTAGAAATATTTTGTAACATCAGCAAATTCTAGTGCTCAAAATTGCAAGGAAATACCATGCAAACTCAACATTTATCTAGTAAATTGATTAGCAATTGTCACAAGCAATTTCTGAATGAGCTAAGTGCAAGTTGTGTAGGTGAATGTGGCAATTTAGCATGAATTAGTATGGATGTAGCAATGATTTGCAACATCAACAAGTTAGCTAAGGAATTAATTTAGTTTAGGGTTGGTAAAAGTTAGTAAAAGCTTCAAGGAGAAAGGTTTAAGTGTTTGTTTGATCAATCATTCACTATAGTGAGTAGACTAGTGCCTTTTAGGGTTTATGGAGTCAAAAAATAGCAGAGGAAAAACTTGGAGCAAAGTAACAATGATAATGCTTTGTCAAAGGAGAAGGGATGGATGGAGGAGGTGTTGGAAACCCAAGGCCTCAAGCATCCAAATCCTAGAGGCAAATTTGCTAGAGAGTAAGGGATATTAGGCCCTAGCGAATCTTCCTTCCTTAGACTATTGAAATAATGTATGCACTAGGCAATTAGAGTGAAACTGCTAAAAAGCTAGCACCTTAGGGTTCTAGTAGTTACTTCTTAAACAAGGTGTACTTGAGAAATTTAGACAAGTAGAGAACTATAGAAAGAAATAAGTAACTTATGTTTCTCTCCTAGGGTTTAAGCAAGCAATTTCATAATCTTTGACATGATACAAGTAAAATTTACCACAAGCATTCATTAACATAAACAAATTGCAGATTTTCTACTTACTTCACCAAGAATAATTAAGTCAAACCCTAGTTCAAGATCTTCCACCATGAAAAATAGCCAAGATACACCAAAATATGCCTCTCCAAGAAGTTGCGCGCTAGTTATTTCAGTCAACAACCCTTAAAGAGGACACAAATTTCAGTCCACACTAAGTGTATGATGAGTGATGATGAAAAATGAGAGTACTTTCTCTCTCTATTTATACAATATCAATGACCTTCAATTAAATTTAGTTCAAATAAAGGCTGACTTAGCCAAATTACATAAAAAATCCAGTTTTTAACACAAATGAAATAATTAACCCCTAAAATCATATCCAAGGGTGACATTGGGCCCCTAAGGTGAAACGTTGGGCTCCTGATGCAGAATGTTTGGCCTCCAAAGGCCCTGGATGATGCCCACACGTGCCAACCATCTCACAACTGCCCTCAATATGCAAACCCTAGCTTTGGATGACATCCAGGGTCATAATGATGACATCATGGGCTCTTAAAGGTCAACATCCAAGTGGAAGAGCAAGATCCCCCTGGGTCTAGGTCTGTTGGAGTGTCTCCAAGGGAAACGTCCTTCTTTCTTCCTGGTGTAAGTCTCTGATGTCTCCTTGCCTCTGGTTGGAGTTATAACATCCATCTGTGGGCTTTCATCCCCATGGAGGTTTGAACTAACCATTCCCCCACGTGTACATGTCCAATGGGCAAAGTCCTGCAGCAACAACAAGCATGCCCTCGTGGGTTCATAAGTCACAGGTATCATAACATGTAAATCACATCAAATAATTAAATTACCCAAACATGTGCATCAAACCTTCCTTTACCCAGACAAATGCTCAAAGACGTTATGCAGTTTAACAAGTCAAGTTTGGAGAAGGTCTCGGGGTGTTCTATTGGGCTAATCCCCCTTAAGTTTGGGGTGTTTCTAGGTGAGAACCAATCCAGGTCATGTAAGTGTGTGTAAGGTGGCGTGGGGTAAGTGTTTGGGCATGGGGTGCAGTGATAACAGGGAAATGTAGATTTTACATGTGGGTGCCTTTGTAGAGGGTGAGCTGCACTTTGTCATAAATGCCATTTTTCCTAGCCCATTCAATGCCTTTTATTCTTAGCCTCATTTATTTTGATCTTTTTCTTTAATGCTTCAAGGGAACAGTTGAGTGTAACATACCCACTACCTAAAATCAAACTTTTTCGTTGATTTCTCAACAATGAGAATCCCTGAAGCTCGCAGCAGCGAAATGCCAAACCCGATCCACAGGTCCTTCTCACCCACATGGCTTTTCTGCACTAAGCCGTGATCTTTCCCTGATCTTAATTTTGGGTTTCGGGGTTTCGTGATCCCCGACGTCAAGAGTTCCTGTCCTCTTGAATCCCCGATCTCCGAAGAGCAATTTCACCGATACGCGCCCTTTACGCGTTAGCCCTCCTGGCTATGCTCTGGTCCATGTGACCGCTAATTCATAAGACCGCAGCCTTATCCTTCTTTCGGGGTTTTGGGCTTCAAAATCTCGATGCGCTCCAACTCCCGTTAGCCCTCCAGGCTAGACTCCTGGCCCACATGACCACTATCTCACAAGACCGCAGCCTTGTCTCCCATCGGGGTTTCGAACGTCGCAATGTCGAAATGCATAAACATTTTGTCCTCGGAATCCCCGATATCCCGATATGACGTCAGCTTCCGCTAGTCTCCTGGGCTAGACCTTTTGGGTCCATACGACCTCCCTCTATATGACCACAGTCATACCACCTATCGGGCTTCAGGGTTTCAAATGTTGAAATGCATTTGCTCATGGGATTGTCGATCCCTCAAATCCCGATTCTCCGCTATGCTGACAGCTGGCCCCCACACAACAGAGCTTTCCTCCTTATTCGATACGCTGACAGCTGGCCCACAATGGCACTTTTCTCCTTGTCGGGGTTTCGGACTTCGCGATTTCGAAATGCCCAAACCTCTTGTCACCAGGATTCCCGATATCCCGATGACCAAAATGCGGATAGACGACTTCCTGTCGGAAATTTCCCCGATGGCTCCGATTGCTGTCGTGCGTCCTCCTTTGATGGACGGTCCTGGTTAACTCTTGGGATTTCATGACTTCTGATGTCCTGGGCGCCTCGTCCTTAGGACTCACGAAATGCCAGACTCCGACTCCCTTTAGATCTCTGACATGCGTCCCAAGTGAATGGACGGTTTAGATCGCTCCTCGCGTTTTCGAGACTTC
>JASDQU010108491.1:270074-292081 GCA_032191745.1 Picea mariana | reverse complement strand
CATCCTGCCAAAATTAACGGCTAGGATCCCATCGGTCTTTCGAGACTTGAAAGGTCTCGGCCTCTCTCCCTTTAAAATCCCGATACCACAATTGTAGCTAACACTGTCAAAGTGTGATTTTCCTCAAGTAGCGAGGATGTTGAAGGGAGATCGTGGACAGGGTGCGAGGGCCTGCTAGTCATAAAACAGATGTCACGATATTGTGGATGGTTCCTCGTTCGCTCAGGTACTGACGACGAAATGTATCGAATATCAATAATGTGATCGTTAGTAGAGAGTGGCTGAGAGGGCAGTGGCCAAGGTGTTTGGCGTATTGCGGCTAACATCTAGAGAAAATGAGGTGGAGGTGGGAAATGATGAGTGTAATGACCATATACTAAGCATATGGCACAAGCAAATTTGGTTTGCAACCCTTTATTGTTTGCGGTTGGTGACTTCGTAGTAGCAGTGGACGTACTTGGTGAAGGGGTGAGAAATGTGGTTTCTCTAGGGAGTTGGATCAGATTGCGTAACTCGGAAAGAGTAGGACAACTATTAGTGGGGTGTCCTTCTCTTTCACATAGTGTGCAAAGAGGTTGAAATCGAGGAGGAAGTGGAGCTATGGGATCTTTATTATTTTCTCTGCCCCCAGCAGTGGCAGTGGTGCCAACAGTTGGGGGTGATGGTGGTGTGGTA
Organism: Picea mariana; assembly: GCA_032191745.1. NCBI lineage: Eukaryota > Viridiplantae > Streptophyta > Pinopsida > Pinales > Pinaceae > Picea > Picea mariana. The sequence goes on along the minus strand of JASDQU010108491.1, from coordinate 291,406 downwards.
GGAGGCTGTATTGGGATCTGAATCGGTATTCCCTCTGTCTAAGGAGGGAGATATGGTTAAGGAACCATCATGGGTGAATGAAGATACCATACAGGGATGGCAAGCACCATGTTAGGAAGGGTAAGGGTCGCAACTACCTGGAATGCTTGGACTACAGGTGGGGGGTAGAAGAAGGGAATTTGGGTAATGGCTTGGAGGATTTTCTCCCAAACCAGGATTTCCCCCTGGAGGGCGGGGGGGGGTATATAGGATAAGTGGCGCAGTGGGGTTATCAGAAAATTCATGAGGTAATAATTCTCCAACTGGTGGAACTTTGATGTAGGGAGGGGCCTCTATGGGAGGAGTATTGTCTATGATATTTGTTCCAATAGAAGATACTACACACACTGGTGTTGAAGGGTGTAGGAGAGGTGGTGTTCCATGATATTCCCCCAACAAGGATGGGTACTTGAAAATTTTGGGACCCATATCGATGACTGAATAAGCATCTGAGCTAGTGCAGACAAGGGGGAGAATGTTATCAATGTTGGCAAAATGATTAGGCTCATAATGTTTGATTTGGTCGATGGTGATGATATTTCCGTTGTGGGGGAACATCATCATTCGAAACACAGAAGAGGCTATCACCTTCATAGCGTACATGTAGCTATGTATGAATAAGATATTGTAATCAAGTGGGGCATCGATAACTTCAATGTCACTGAGCATGCTTTTTCCCCCAAGTTCTATGGGGACATTTTGGAAAATCCCTTCAGGGGACAATGGTCGGTCGTCATAAGCTCTAAGGGTGATGGCGGATGGTACTAGATCTGGTGAGCCAAGTTTCTGCCATACGACTTTGGACATGATGCATGTGGACGCACCTTCATCTATGATACACCGATGAACTGTGATGTTCTGTATTTTAACTGGTATATGAAAAGCTACCAGGTCAGGGAGGTGTGGTTCTCTGCTATCTAGATCAAAGGTGATGAGTCTAGTATCATCTGGGTCGACTGCCCCCAAGGAGGAAAGCAAGGATTTTCATTGAGTTGGACAAATTTGGAGGACCTCCAATACAAACATGGCTACAGGAGACTATGCTAAGTCGTCGAAAAGATTGTAATTGTGTGTTTCCCTAGAATGAGGGTTATTGACATTTTGTTGTAACATAATGTGAGGTATACGAGGGTTTGGCTCAGTGTTAGGGCATGGAATCATCAATGGTTTCTCAGTGGTAGATGGATCCGCTTCTGAGGTGGTTGGGGTAGAGTCAGGAGGCATGCCATATTGACGACCGTGTGTTTGCAGAAGAATCTTTTCTTTGCTGGTGAGGAGGATATTGGGATAGACCGGATTTCTAGGTTGAATGGGACCTGGGTTTTGATATTGCCCCATTTTTGGTGGGGCAGGGTGTACCTCCTATTGAGTATTCATCACACCTTTGTGTGGAATATGGTTTTGCAAAACGGTTGGAGGTGGATGTTGCAAGTACTGTTGTGGGGCTTGTTGAGGGGTAGGCGGCGTTGGAGGAAGTTGCGCGTTCATGGACTCTTTCATTCATTTGAAGTCAACAATTTGGGGTCAATGGTGAGTATAATGTCCATACTCACCACAAAGAGCGCAATGGAAGTTCGTCCTGAGATTGTTATTTTTATTCCCTGGTCGTTTGTTGTTGTTTTCCCCTTGGGGGTTCTGGTTGCCTTGATTTTGGTTGCCCCTAGCGGGATGGTTTTGTTGGGGGTTATTTCCTCCTAGTCCTGGGTTATTATTGTTTCGATTTTTTCCTTTCTTCTTGGCATTATTTGGCTGATGGGCCGGATTTTCCGTATTCAACTATTCAAAAGTATGAAGTTGTTGAATGGGAGAGGGTTGAACAAAGTTAACGTCAGCATGTGGTTGTCCTTGTGGAGGAGAAAATGGCCGTGGAGGACCAGGAAATGGAAAATATGGATTATTCTGGGGAGACGATCCATATGGCATATAGGAAGTTGAAGTACCTCCACAACAATTATGGTCACATGTAGGGGTTGGGGTTGGACCCGCACTTGATTGAGAGACCAGATGCATCTGGGGTACCGATGGGGCTCCCCCTAACGACTGAGGGGGAATAGAAGGATACAACTATTGGGGAGTGGGGGGAGGGTAATAAGACGACCCTCTGTATGGTTGCGGATACTGAGGTGCACCATAAATAGGTGATGGTTGGCTGTAAGGGTTGTGGTGCGTCATGGAACCAATCAACCCATCTACAACATGGGACATCCCAGGTTTGTCCTGGTCAAATGCTATGGGTCTGGGTGCATCAGGTAACACTATGTACAAGTAACCTGATTGTGCATATATGAGGTCAAACTATTGGGCCTTGATGATGGCTTCCTCTTCTGACTGAGGAAAAGTGGACGTGACATCCTTGGCAATAACAAAGATCAGTGATTTGAGAAACCAATCAATATGTTGTTCTTTGGTGGTTTATGCTTTACACAAACTACGACGTCGACGTCATTCATGGATGTGATCAACTATATGGATAGCAGTAGTTTTTTTGAACTCTGAGAGAAGTTATAAGCCAATATCATGACGCACTGGGAGTTGGAAAAAGGACAAAAAAGTATTGGCCAATGATTCAAAGGTCACATGGGACCCTAATTTTTCGTCCACATGCCATTTGGCTGAGGAACAAGTAAGAGTTCATTGAAACAACCTTTAGTGGATGGAATCATCCATGATGTTGTTTGAAGAGCACCATAAGTGGAATGTCATAACATGGTTGGCGGGATCGTTCCCCCATTTTCCTTCAAACTTTGGATTGTATGAAGGTAATTTTATAGGCATATTGGGCCAAGTGGGATCATGAAAAATGGGATCATTCATGAGTTTGGTTAAATCAGGAATGTTAAGGGATGCCAAGTATGAAATAGGGAGATTTGGTGGAGGATTAGTTCCAGCCATCATGTGAGTAGGTAGTGGACCAGTCCCTTGAGAGATATTTGGTGGGGTTGTACTTCTCCCGTGAGAAGAAGTTTTCCCCCCTCCTCCTTGTGAAGGAGAACTAGTGGATGGATGGCCTTGGGAATTGGACCCAAGCAAAGTGGAACCAAGTAAAGTTGATCCCAAAACAGTAGCAGTCACAGGGGTGTGATATGGTTGAGCCGGTGAGTTGGAAAGACTAGGGACTCGTCCTGGAATAGGAGGGAGATTATGCAAGCGTATGGAACGATGGGGATTCAGTGGGTCCCCTATGGTTTCCGACTAGCAAACTGAATGTGTGCAAATGGCGACAAGAGAAAAATAAATGAACAAGGGTTTTTGTATAATTTTGGACCTTCACAAGATAGTATAACTCACAATTGCATGTAATCAAATGAACATCATACATAAATCAATTGTAAATAAAAAAACATGTGGGTAGGTGGATTTTGTCCCCGCGAGGGAACAAATAAAAACAAATGCTCATGTCCTAAAATATGTATCATCCTTCCTCTCAAATAGCATTGGGCCTTCCAATAGCACTCGACAGTGGGGTCTGAAGCCACCAGAAGAGGAACTAGTGAAGGTTGAAGTAATCAGTTATAATGAGGGGTAGAGGGTGCATATCTCGAAAGAACTGGCGATATTTCCCAATAGCCACTCAAAATTTGATCAAGATGCGATTGCAGCCCACAATCGCCACCTGGGTAGATGTCCTATGTTTGGTCACTAGGAACCTTGGTCAAAGTGCAACATTTAGATTGTTGGCCTCAGAAATGGGTCACGGGCTGGATGCCCTTCCAAGAGTTGAGTGACTTAAGGAGGGATGTGCAGAACAAGCAAACCTTGGCCTTTGACCCTTCATGGGTATCTCCCTGCCTTATGGTTTAGGAACACTTGACTTGGAGGATTTGAAGGTTCCCTATTTCTGAACTTCTATTGTTTGAAAATGTGAGAACCAGATAATGGGGGGTTATTTGGATGCCTACCCTCGAGATCCTACCTAGACTAAAAGATTTCTTTTGGCACCTCCTGTGGAGGAAAACTTAGTGTGTTTTTAGAAATTTTTTATATGTGGTGGGTTGAGAGATTGGGGGTGTGGACCAATCTCGTTTGAATTAATGGGTGTGGATAATTTCCAAAGAAGTAGTGGGACGTTTCAGAATTCCTTTGGATAAAACCTAGTTCAACCTCCACTATTCGAAAATATAAATTATGTGTGTGAGGATTCACTTTGTGTGCAAGATAGTGACAAGTGTGCAAAGATTTTTAATAAGTTAAGTGTGAGTTTGCAACATGTGGACTTCCTGTGGTCCTTACAAATCTTCTTTACCTAGCTTACTATGTGTCTTTGGTACAACCTTGCGGAATATTTAAATCCCTAAAGAACTAGCAATGTGGACATATGGGTCGTTTACAAATCCTTTAAACTCCCCAAATGTTGTTTACACTAAGAAATATTTGAAACTATCCTAGATTGCAAGCATGTGGGCATGTATGGGCCCGTTACTTTGATCTTTAAACTTCCCTAGATTGTGATCTAAACTAAGAAATATTTTTTAGGAAACTATCCTAAGTTTGCAACATGTGGACATATATGGGCCCTTACAAAACTTTAAGATGATTTCAAAAAACTAAGAGGAACCCTAGGGGGGATTTGTCCTATCCTAAATATTTTTGTTAAGGGAGATGAAATGTCCCTTTAACCACCTTTCTGAATCCCAAAATCACACTAGGGTGCGAGGGAAGAGCATACTTGAGGGTCAAAGTTAACTTCTAGTCCAAATTTAAGTGATTTATGAATGAAAGCAAGAATCTCAACTTAAAATTTTACAAGCCAAATAAGTTGTCCATGTGGCAACAAAGCAAAAGAGGAGAATATTGGTTCTTTTTACCCCCTAAGTGTCTATGTTATCTAGCCTTTCATATGGGAAATGACTCTAAGTGTAGTGTAGTTGCCTTACAAAGTGCATGAAAATAAAAATTTGAAGGCTAGGTGCCCTCAAACATTCATCAAAACCCTTACAATTTTGAAAAACTGGAGTTATGCGCGGGTTACAACTTTGACAGGCGCGCAGAGGGCGCACAGTGCGCAAAATGCGCAGTGTAAAGAGGCTTGTTTCATGCACAGTGCACAGAGTGTGCGTCTGTGGGCAGGAAAATACACTCACTTCATGCCATGCATCGGGGGAGAAATTTCCAAGTGAAATACTCCTTCCGCGGATCTGAATTTTGACTTTGGCTGGTTAGGCTAGGCCGGTTTTGGTACCTGCAAGACAAAACAATCAAAATGAAGTCTTCTCTAAGCTCAAATAGGAAGGAATTTGATATCGATCCCCAATATGGTCACCAATCTGTTGTGTTGGTTTTGTCACTTGGGTGAGCAAAACAACAACACTTGAATGCCTAGATGAGCCTGGTAGACAAGACAAAAGTTTGTGAGTGGGTTAAGTAAGCCAAACACATGTATAAACAAAGAAATAAACTAAAACAACTAAGAAAAAAATGTTAGAAAGCATGAGAAACTTAGAACCATGAAAATCAAACAATGACCAACATAATGCTACCAATGGATCAATAGAATAGTAGACAAAATACCGTAGATAAAAATAGGGAGTTATGAGTCCCATCTTCCTCCTTGGGAGGGCTCTTGAGTTCCTTAATGGAGAGATCTTCATAAAATGGAAGAAATGGAAAATGGTGAAGAAAAACAATGCCTATTCTCTCAAGAGGTGAGTGGAATGGCCCATTGCAATGGTGCTTGAAGACTTCCAAGAGAAAAGAGGATTCCCAAGGACGAATTCTTGCAACATAACAATACTATGAATATCTTGGTTTCTTAGCACACCCATGGCTCTTATTTATAGCATTCATACATGGAAAAATGTAATTGGATCATAGTGTGAACAAGGGGCCTTTTAGGGCACCCTCTAGCCCTTGACCAACCCCCAAGCTAGATTTCGCTTAGATATGAGTGTCAAATCGTGTTGGGGGTCGATCCATAAGTGGTTGAGGGGTCGACAAGATCCATAAATGTGTCGTTCATAGAAGTGCACAACTTTTCTCGTACACAGTCACACATTGTGGGTGTTGAGGGATGTGTTGGCCCACGCACACTACGCACTGTGCACACGCTTCCTTTGGTGAATCTGCACATTTCAATTTTTGACCCAATTGTATAGTTTTTTGCCTTTTGAATGCATTTTGGTGTTGTAGGTGGACTAATTGTTGTTGGCATTGATGTGTTTCTATAATCATTTGCGTACAATGTTGCAGACGATTTTTCATTGATAATAGTTAGCACCGTAATTTTTACAATTAGAGTTAGTCCTAGATGAGTCGTAGTTCGTGTGTCAAAGCATGTGAGGTCAGGAACCGAATAACGAATAGGTCAAAATTTAGTGGGTCTAGCCCTCGGATTCAAGAAAAGGGTGTAATGATTAGTCATGTGCAACTTGTAAAGGTCCCTTTCCCGAAAGATCAAGTCCTGTCAGAAAAGGGGAATTTACTTGCCACAGATCAAGGAAAGTTGTTGGGATAAAGGTCATGTTGATGGATATAACGAACATCATCACCTAATTATGAAGTCAGAAAGGTAAAAAATCACGGTGCCCATATCATGAATACTTTACCGCTCTTATCATCTATACTTTTCACACTTCAAAGTGTACTTGTCATACGAGTTTGTTGCGTAAATATTCAACCTGCTTCCAAAATTCTCGTCGCCATGGATTTACCATCCTCTGCCATGATTCCATATTCTTACCCATTCAAGTATAAATACGGGTCACCCTGCATGCCTCTCCCTTACTTTCCATATTTGTGCATTTTCTGCGGTTTTTTCTACAAGCACTGGAGCCTTTCATTGTGGGAAAGTTGATTGTGAGTCTGTTCATTAAAGTTTCTGCATCTCCTTCATATTTTTCAGTCATTGTTTAAAGCCTATTGGAGTTCACTGAAAACTAGCATGTTGGACGATATTTCTTCTCGCGTTCATCCTTTCTTCTTGGGAATTTCTTCCTATCGCGCGAAATTTTCCGTCACGCCTGAATTCTCTGTCTCACAACAAGTTTCCCAGTACTTTGTTATCGCGCTGGAATTTTCGGTTGCGCCTTCCTACCACAACAAGCAACCCGTGTTGTTTCCCACTGTGCTGAAATTTTCCATCGCGCCTTACTGCTACTTCATGGACTCCTGTGGCTGATTTTGTTTGTCGCACAAAGTTTATGTCACTGCCTTTCCGACAGTCTTTGCGAAGTCTGTCATTCTTATTTGCCGCGTAGAGAGGGTGTTGTCGTTCATTACCGCGCACGAAACAAATATATATTAACATCATAACAACATCCCAAATCATAAGAAAGAAGGCGAGAGGTGGAAAATCCGTGAGGTCTGAGCCTCAAAACCTGGGATTAATAAATGAAGATTTGAAAATTAGGGCATCTTTTGAACAGGTCGGATGTATGCGCTTTTGTGAAAAAATCAAAGGGTAAAATGCAAAAATGGTTGAACAATTCRCCCTCAATTTTAATGGGTTCTACACGACCATTGCTGGAATCACCTTCCGAGTGACGGAGGAAACTCTGTCAGCTRCGACAGAGATCCATCTGCACGGTGAAAAGTGGTTTAAAGGCATGCCTTTAGACATTCTGTGCTATGAAGATTTTATCAAGCCCAACTGCCTAAATGGGAAAATTGGAGCCAGCGTTCCAAGCCAATACCTCCGAGAGCCTTTCCAAAAGCTCCTAAAGGTAATTAGAAGGTATTTCACCTGTGAAGGTAGGTTTGTCAGAGTGTACCCAGGTCACATCAGGTTGTTGATGCACTTTAGAGGGAAAAAACCTTTAAATCTACTTTTCTTCTTGCATTGAAGCTTCGAAAGGATGGCAGATAGCGGCCAGGCTGAGGTTGACCAACTGGGGAAAAATTTATCCCATTTGTCATTGATCAAGTTGTTGGTGGTCAAAGAATTGAGACGGTTGAACAAAGACCGGGATTCATTTCTGATTTCGGTCGACATCTTGAGAAACCCCAAAGGAGACGTTCCTCTATCTGCGAGGGAAACAACATTCCGCAGCGCAATGGTGAGAAGGGAAGATGTCACGAGAAAAGGAAAGGAAATAGAAGATTCGTCAACCCACCATCTAGCACCCTAGAAAAGAGGCAGGCCAAGGTTGATTAAGAAACCCGAAGAGATCCAAGCTCCCAATGAACCACACACCCATTATGCCGCCGAGAGATTACTCATGCACATTATTCGGCTAGAACTTGTTGAAGGTTCAAGCAGGGGAATTGGAGAAATATGGAGGAGGTCAGGCGATGAAAATGTGGATGCTCACGAGTCGTCACAGCAGCTGAAGCAAGCTCAACTCGTTATCGCCGAATTGTATCAAGAAAACAAAGAATTAAGAAGATAGTTGGCAGAAAGGACTATTGAAATTGCAGTGTCGCAGAGCTGAGTAAGGAATGCAAATTGGCTCAAAAKACAGCTTAAAGAGGCGCAAGACGTAATCATTCAGTTGTAGGAGGAACATAGGGTGTCAAAAGAAAGAATCACAGAGAATTTCAAGAAATGCATACCGGCCATGGATAATGCCCGCACGACTCTCACCAATGCTCAAGAAAAACTGAAAGGAAATGYTATCTTGTGGAGACAGGTGAAGAATCTGAACAAACATAACCGGTCTCTTAGAAAAACACTTAGAGTTTTAAGGTTGCAGGTGAGGCCAGAGGCATGAGTGAGACAACGCCATTTCATAATTTTTTATCGTGGCATGGAATCTTTCTCCTCGTATATCTTGTTTCCTATCAGTAACAAGAAGTCTAACGCGACACCCGCACGGTGAATATTCTTCGCACAGATGTTGTAAACTTACCTACTGAGGAGGGAAGGTGTAAGTGAAACACATGCTAGTTTTGAAAGATATGTGTGGCTTCCCAAGCGTGTTGCCACCTGGAGTTGCACGAGAGAATGAAAATGGATGTCCACTACACCAACTCGCCACATGCACGCTACAACCAATGATCGTGCTGTAGAAACCAGAGACTGTTATACAAGGTGATCGAGTTTCTAGCAATGTGCTCGATTACTTGGGCACCTCGCAAAAGAAAACACCGATTCATCACAACCTGATGACGAAATCTTACTCATGATTGAATGATTGAGACAAAGGTGTTAGTTAGGTTATGATTGAGTGTAGTCAGGTTTCCATTTTTGGTAAACTCTATTCAAAGGGTCATCTGGGAGAAAGTAATTGAATCTGAAATTCTAGGAGAAGTAGTTTGAGGCATAGCATCCTGAGAGGGTGTGTTTTTTTTATATATTGTATCTTTTCGATGTAAGCCAGGTTGGCAAAGTAGTGTATACAAAGGACCATTGAATGTATCTTTGAATCTGATAGAAATAATAATGCAAAAATCTTGAAGCTTTGACGAAAAGATTCTAATGGTGGTGGTCTGATGTATTGTGATCATATCTATGTATGTACTTCATGTTTCCTATAAATTCATGTATTTTTCCTCTGTTTAAATTGGAACGTTTTATGAGTTTAAAATTCATCGCATGATGCTTTAGACTCAACCATTTAAACTTTGTGTTTTTGCTTCTAAGTAAGTTAGAATTCATCTTTAATGGTGCTCTGATTTGCTTTATGTCCCCTTTTCTTCCGCAATACACAACGACATTTAAACTGAAAGACCATTTTCTATTTAGCCTTTATCCTCTCAAGTTTCCTTTACCAATCATTGATTTCTATCGTTTTTAGGAGGTTGACTCCATAGCCCAAAGTTCTGTATTTCCTTGCCAGCGAAACCAGAAACATTCCTCAAACATATAAATCTAGTCGGCAAACCAAAGTCATTTATCTATCAGAGACTAGGTCTCAGAGAGAGCCCTCTCTAGATTTGAAAGGCTAGTTTCTAGTATTAAATTTGGTATGTAGGTTACCTTGGTCATTCGTTTCTCTTCAGCCCAACAATTTACCAAGTGCTAACATTTTGGCATCGTTGTCGAGGATGAAATTAAAAATTTTCCCTAGGAAAACGACTAAAGTTGTAGATTTTATCCCTGAGGGTAACAATGGGTCAGACACATATATTGTCTAAAACTTATTTTACCCTGGTGACTTCATTAAATAAGATCAGTAACATAGAGTAGTTAGAATCAGAAATCCTGGCTCCTAAGAAAGTTTACACCAGAGAGAACCCTTATCTAGAGCATATAGCATCTGTGTATGATCCCCAAAAAAAATTTCGCAAAGGAAGGGAAAGGATAGTGGACCCTTTATATTACTTGGAAAGGAACCTATCTTTACCTAAAGACAGAGTAAAGAGAAATGATGGCATTGACTTCGATTTACTATTTGAACAAATTCTGTTCAGGTCCAAATCAAAATCCTACTTAGATGAAATCATTTTCGACGAGAAAAAGTTCCAATCTTTGATACCAACCAACCCCCCACGAACTGCCATAATCCCCACTTAGACCATCCAGCTAGTTCAAATCCCTCCTAGAGTCATGGCCGCCAAGTTCACCCCTCTCGCCTTTTCGGCCCAATTACATGATTTGCCTCAAAATTATAATCATAGAATCAAATTATACGATGTCGAAGGAAATGCTTCAACCCAAAAACACTTAGATTGGTTCAATGATTTTTTTGCCCTGGAGGAGGTAGATCATGAGGATGCAAAAATGAGATTGTTTGTGCAGAGTCTCTCAGGGGAGGTTAGAAAATGGTTCAAGGCCCTTCAAGCTACGAGCATCCCTGACTTTTCATCTTTTGAAACATTATTTCTTGCTAGATGGGGCGATAAAAAGAATCCTCTTTAGTCACTAACTCAGTACAATAATATAAAAAGATCACCAGATGAAACAGTGCAAGATTTCTCGGATAGATTCGTGAAAGTTTACAATTCAATTCCCACAGAAGTCAAACCTCCCCCTGAAGCTGCCCAGCTCCAATATGATGATTCTTTTGACAGTGACTTTTCCTTGTTGTTAAGAGAAAGGATATCTAATACATTAGATGCGACGATGAGCGACGCTATTGAATTTGAAGTAAATCTGATGGCATCGGGGAAGATCAAACATAATTTTGACCAAAATGGGAAGAAGCCGCAAGGGGATGCGCAACCCTCTATGTCTCGATCATTAGACAAAAAATTTGACTTGATGATGAAGACTATGGAAAGACTCATGGAAAGGATGTATGTGGAGAACAAGCCAGCCTAGAAATCAGAATGTTAGAAGAGCCCCAGTTCCAAAGATCAGGCAAAGAGACCAGAGAGATCAAGGTGATCAACAACCTCCTTTCCAAAACAACTATGCAAACTAAGATTATGATCAAATAATCCAAGACCATATGCATTGTTGCGACGATACATAAACATATGTTCTCTTAACAAAAGGAGAGCATGATCAATTTATGGATGCGAATGATGATTTTATGTTGGAAAATGATGATACGTTGTCATCATAAACAGAGGAGTTTAGGAAATTATACCAAAATTCTATTATGTAGTTTCAAAAGTAGTATAACCTCAGAAGTAAAAAGATTCCCACAGATCTTTCGAAGGAAAATCCCAAAAGGGAACCCCAGGTGAACACTCCTTCAAGCCAATCGAAGAAAGATAATTCAATAAGGGATGTAATGGAGAAAGTAAAATCAAAGGAAGAATCCCTAAAGAAAGCACATGAGGAAAGAAATGAAGCAGTTGTCAAAGAGGTAGAAAAGATCCTCCTCCTTTTAATTTTGAAAGCGAAATGGCTAAAATCAAAATCTTTGTTTTGTTTAATGAGCTAATCAAGAAGGGAGAGTATAGAAACTAAATCATTAAAATGTTAAATATGGAAGAAGCTCCTAACACCTTCCACATCCAAGACGACCACCCTGCCATCTTCTTTGGTCCACGCGTAGAAGAAAGTGGTGATGCTGATGATGTGCCTCCTTTCTATGTCAGCCTTAAAATTCATGACATGACCTTACATAATGCCATGTTATATTCGGGCACATCGCATAATCTCATGCCCAAGGTGGTCATGGATGAGTTAGGCTTGGATGTTACAAGACCTTATAAAGATCTCTTCTCTTTTGACTCAAGAAAGGTGAAATGCTTGGGTTTGATCAAAGACTTGGTTGTATCATTGTCTCAAATCCCATCGAAAAATCTGGTCATGGACGTGGTGGTTGCTGACATTCCCCCCCTAAATTTGGCACGTTGTTATCTAGATCTTGGGATGCAAAATTAAAGGGAACCTTGCAAATGGACATGTCGTATGCTACTATCCCTATTTTTGGCCAAGAAAGGATATTGTACAAAGAGGTGTTGCTCAAGTACATGGTGAGTAGAAAAACCCAACCAAATAATTATCCCATTTACTCTGTCGACACCGAATTTGGCTCCTCTATTTTTTATAATAACTTGAGTTTTGAAGAGGGGAAGCCAACAACTGTCATGGTTAATTAACAGTGTTAAGCTCACTTTTGATTGTACCAATAATATGGCCGAATATGAGGCATTGATTTTGGGTTTGAGGACTTTAAAGGAATTGGGTGCTAAAAGGATAGTTGTACGTGGAGATTCTGAGCTTATCATTAATCAGATAAAGGGTATATATCAGTCCAAGCATCCTAGATTGAGAGCATATAGAAATTTAGTGTTAGATCTCCTTGAAGAGTTTTCATAGTACAATTTGTCAATGATTCCTAGGGGGAAAAATCAAATTGCAGATGTCTGGCTACTTCAGCTTCGATGTTCAAAATCCCAATTTTTCCAAATAAGAAGTATGAAATTGAAGTCAAACACAGGCCCGTGATACCCGATAACATTAAATATTGGCAAGTGTTTGAAGATGATAAACATGTAGAGAGATTCCTCCAAATGTGTGATGAATTTTCCAACATGAATATTGATAATGAGTGTTGTTGTGAAGAAAATGAAGACACAACTATTTTAAGCAACAATAACCTTTTTCATAATAAGATAGCTCGAAGGGATATAGTGCAGTTGAAAAACAACATTATCCCCAAAGGCTTGGTCCCGTTGGAAAATCTTTTTGATGAAAATGATGTAGCCAGAAATAAAAAAATCACTGCGAATGATGAGGATATAGAAGATTGCAACATTGGTACTCGAGAAAATCTTAAGATCATTAGATTTCCAAAAACAATCAGTCCATAAATCAAACAAAGGTATATCAACCTTATGAACTACTTCCTTGATGTTTTCAGATGGAGTTACGAAGATTTAAAGGTATATGACACTAGAGTAATTCAACATGTAATTCCCATCAATGAGGATCATAAACCTTTCAAGAAAAAGTTGAGATGAATCAGCCCTCTGTTGCTCCCACTGATTGAAAAGGAGGTAAGGAAACTGTTTTATGCCAAGATTATTATGTCCTTAATATTTTCCAAGTGGGTGGCTAACCTTGTGCCCGTCAGAAAGAAAAGTGGTGAAATAAGATTGTGTGTGGACTTTCAGAATCTAAACAGGGTGTCTCTCAAAGACAACTATGAACTTCCTAAGATGTATTACATCTTGCAGAAGGTGGTTGGATCTCAGAAAATGTTGATGCTTGACAGTTTTTCTGGATACAACTAGATCATGGTGCACCTGGACAATTGGGAGAAGACATCCTTTACAACACCTTGGGGTACTTTCATGTATGAAAAAATTCCTTTTGGGCTTATGAATGCTGGAGCGACTTTCCAAAGGGCCATGGACATAGCCTTTGCCGATGATAAAGACAATTTTATCATGATCTACTTGGATGATATCCCGGTGTTTTCAGATTCCAATGATCAACATCTCGAACATCTAAGGAAGGTTTTCCAGAAATGCAAAAAGTTTGGCATCTCATTAAATACGAAAAAATCAAACTTTGGGATGCAAGAAGGAAAATTGTTTGGACACGTCATTTCAAAGGAAGGCATAAATATAGACCCAGACAGAGTGGAAAGAATTCTGAATATTGACACTCCTAGAAGCAAGAAAGAGGTGCAATCTTTCCTAGGTAAGGTAAATTTTTTGAGAAGGTTCATTCCCAACTTGGCTTAGATTCTAAAGCACATCACAAATATGCTCAAGAAAGGTAATGAAATAAAATGGACTCCTCAAGCTAGGAATTCGTTCGAAGATATTAAGGTGGCACTGACCAAAGCTCCAGTGTTAGCCAGCCCAGATTTTGCGAAAGAATTTATTTTATTTTCCTTTGCCTCAGAACACACCATCATGTTACAAAAGGATGAGAAAAAATTTGAAAATCCCATAGCTTATTTCAGCGGGACATTGAGAGACTCCCCACTAAGGTATGATATCATGGGAAAACAAGCATATGCCTTAGTGAAGGTCCTCAAAGAATTCATAACTTATATATTGCATTCTCGGGTCATTACTTATGTGCCTAGCAATTTCGTTCAGGATATCTTGGCTCATCCTGATTCTAAAGGGAGAAGGGGCAAATGGATCGCAGTAATGTTGGAATATGACCTTGAAATCAAGCCTACAAAGTTGATTAAGGGTCAAGGGATCACTAAATTAATGGTGCAGTCAAATTGCGATGTTTGGGGGATCAATTTTATTGTTGATCTTTCAGAGAATACACAAGAAGAAATGGTTCCGCGGGTATCTCAAAAGTTCATTGATTCTCCTTGGTACGCTGACATTATTTACGTGTTAAGAAATTTGCAAGCTCCTCCAAGGTTTAGCAAAACCAAAGCCAAATTTTTGAAGTTGAAAGCAGCTAAGTTTTTCATTCTGGACTATTCTCTGTATTGGAAGGATCTAGGTGGGATCTTGCTAAATTGTTCACTGGAGGAAAATACGAAAAGGGCTATTAAGGAGTTTCACAAAGGATACCGTGGGGGGCATCATTATTGGAAGACCACTACACACAAAATCTTGAGGGCAGGGTTTTATTGGCCCAATATTTTTTTGGATGTATACAAGGAAGTTTCCAGCTACCATGAATGTCAGATGTTCAATGGAAAAAGAAAGTTGCAACCCCTACCTTTAAAGCCTATATCTGTCGAAGCACCATTTATGCAACGGGGTCTAGATTTTATAGGAGAAATTCATCCATCATCTTCAGCTCAGCATAGATGGATATTGATGGCCACAGACTAATTCACCAAATGGATCGAAGTGGTCCCCACAAGGCAAGATACTGACACAGTTATAATTCAATTTTTAGAGACTAATATCTTGTCTAGATTTGGTTGCATAGTCAAGATCATCACTGACAATGCAGCGATGTTCAAGTCTAAGAAGATGAAGAAATTTTGCAACGATTACAACATAAATTTGGGACATTCCACAACTTATTACCCACAGGGTAATGGATTGACAAAGTCATCTAACAAAATTTTGACCATGATTATTAAGAAGCTTCTGTAGGACAACAAGAAAGCTTCACACAAAAGCTTATCTATGCGTTATGGGTTGACAGAATCACCACTAAAAATTGCATCTCCACATAACCTTTCCAAATTGTATATAGTGCGGAGGTAGTTTTTCCCACCTCATTGGGATTGCCAGTAAGGATACTACTGCAAGAGAAATAAGTTGAACCAAACAACACTCAAAGGAGAATAAACCAATTGGTCCATGCGCAACAAATGAGAGAACAAGTCTTCAAAAAATCACAGCTTCACTAAGACAAAATGAAAATAATTTTCGACAAACACACCAAAGAGGAGGATTTCAAGGTGAATGATCTGGTACTAAAGTGGGACGCGAGAAACGAGGACAAAGGGAGGCATGGAAAGTTTGATCATCTTTGGATGGGGCCATTCAGAATTGTTGCGTATCACGGGAAAAATGCCTATTTGATACAAGAGATTAATGGAGAGCTCACTGGTGGGGGGCTTGTGAATGGTAGATTTCTCAAACATTATCTGGTTTAGCAAGTTTTTTTAGTTTTTCATGTCATTGTAAATGACCATTTTTTTTCAAATAAATCGCTTCGAGTCAGTAGTCAACAAAAAATTGAAGCTCGAAGTGAAGGCCCTAAGTTTATGCTGATTTTGGTCATAATTGTGTCAAGGAAGTTTGGGATGAGTCCTTTTCTTCATTTTTAGAGTCTGTAAGTCAAATAAAACCCAATGGTTAGGCACCTAGTCTATTTTTCATTGCCACCTCACCTAGAGGATAACATCCCCATTGGAGCTAGCTCTTAGCACTGTAATTTTTACAGTTAGAGTTAGTCCTAGATGAGTCGTAGTTTGTGTGTCAAAGCATATGAGGATAGGAATCGAATCACGAATGGGTTGAAATTAGAAAGTAGTGGGTCTGGCCCTTGGATTCGGTAAAGGGTGTAATGATTAGTCATGTCCAACTTCTAAAGGTCCCTTTCCAAAAATATAGAGTCCTATTAGAAAAGGGGAATTTACGTGCCAGAGATCGAGGCAAGTTGTTGGGATAAAGGTCACGTCGATGGATATAATGAACATCATCACCTAATTATGAAGTCAGAAAGGTAAAAAATCATGATGCCCATATCATGTATACTCTGTCGCTCTTATCATATGTACTTTGCACACTTCAAAGTGTACCCGTTGCATGAGTTTGCTGCGCAAATTCTCAACTTGCTTCCAAACTTCTCATCGCCATGGATTTATCATCCTCTGCCATGATTCCATTCCTTACCTATTCAAGTATAAATATTGGTCACCCTGCATGCCTCTCCCTTACTTTTCGGATTTGTGCATTGTCTGCGGTTTTTTATGCAATCCCTGGAGCCCTTCTCTGTGGGAAAGTTGAATTCCATCGTTCGTATTGTGAGTTTGTTCATTCAAGTTGTCGCGTCTCCTTCATCATTTTCAGTCATTGTTTAAAGTATGTTGGAGTTTGCTGCAAACTAGTGTGTTGGACAATATTTCTTCTCACCATCAGCCTTTCTTCTTGGGAATTTCTTTCTGTCGCGTGGAATTTTTCATCGCGCCTGAATTCTATGTCTCGCGACAAGTTTCCCAGTACTTTGCTACTGTGCCAGAATTTTTCATTGCGCCTTTCTACCGCGACAAGCCTCCCGTGTTGTTTCCCACTGCACCGAAATTTTCCATCGTGCCTTACTGCCATGTCGTGGACTCTTGTGGCTGATTTTGCTTGTCGTGCAAAGTTTCTATCACTGCCTTTCCGACAGTCCCTGTGAAGTCCGTCATTCTTATTTTTCACGCAGAGAGGGTGTTGTCATTCATTACTGTGCATGCGAAACAAATATATACTGGCAACATGACAACATCCCAAAGCATAAGAAATAAGGTGAGAGGTGGCAGGGCCATGAGGTCTGAGCCTCAAAACCTGGGATTAATAAACAAATATCTGAAAATTAGAGCATCTTTTGAATAGGTCAGATGTATGCGCTTTTGTGAAAAAATCAAAGAGTACAATGCGAACCTGGATGAATAGTTCACCCTCAATTTTAATGGGTTTTGCACGACCATTGCGGGAATCACCTTTCGAGTGACGGAGGAAAATCTGTCAGCTACGACGGATATCCCTCCGCGCAGTGAAAAATGGTTTAGAGGCATGCCTTTAGAAATGTTGTGCTATGAATATTTTATCAAGCCCAACTTCCTAAATGGGAAAATTAGAGCTGGCGTTCCAAGCCAGTACCTCTAGGAGCCTTTTCAAAATATCCTAAAGGTAATCAAAAGGTATTTCACCTGTGAAGGTAGGTTTGACAGAGTGTACCCATGTCACATCAGGTTGTTGATGCACTTCATAGGGAAAAAACTTTTGAATCTACCTTTCTTATTGCATCGAAGCTTGGAAAGGATGGCAGACAACGTCCAGGCCTAGGTTGACCAACCGGGGAAAAACTTATCCCATTTTTCATTGATCAAGTTGTTGGTGGTCGAAGAATTGAGATGGTCGAACAAAGACTGGGATTTTTTTTTTTTTCGGCTGGCATCCCAAGAGACCCCAAAGGACACGTTACTCTATCTTCAAGGAAAACAAAATTCCGCAGTGCAAGGGCGAGAAGGGAAGATGTCACAGGAAAAGGAAAGGAAATAGAAGATTCATCAACCCACCATCCAACACCTCAGAAAAGAGATAGGCCAAGATTGATTAAGAAACCCGAGGAGATCCAAGCTCCCAGTGAACCGCACACCCATTCTATTGTCGAGAGATTACTCATGCGCGTTTTTCGGCTAGAACCTGTTGAAGGTTCAAKCAAGGGAATTGGTGAAAGACGGAGGAGTTCAGGTGATGAAAATGTGGATGCTTAGGATTCGTCGCAGCAGCTGAAGCAAGTGCAGCTCGCTATCATCGAATTGTATCGAGAAAACAAAGAATTAAGAAGACAACTGGCATAAAGGACTATTGAAACGCCAACATTGCAGAGTCGAGCAGGGAATGCAAATTGGCTCAAAAGACAACTCAGAGAGGCACAAGATGTAATCATTCAACCATGGGATGAACAGAGGGTGTAAAAAGAAAGAATCGCACAACATTTCAAGGAATGCAGACTGTCCACGGATAACGCCTGCGCGACTCTCGCCAGTGCTCAAGCAAAATTGAAAGGAAATATGGTCTTATGGAGATAGGTGAAGAATCTAACAAACGAAATTAGTCTCTTAGAAAAACACTCAGAGTTGTAAGGTTGTAGGTGAGGCTAGAGGCATGAGTGAGACAACCCCATTTCATCTCTTTTGATTGTGGCATGGAATCTTTCTCCTTGCATATCATGTTTCCTGTCGGTAACAAGAAGTTTGACGCGACACCCACGTAGTGAATATCTGTCTCGTTGATGTTGTAAAATTACCTAGTGAGGAGGGCAGGTGTAAGTGAAACAATGCCAGTTTTGGAAGAGATGCATGGCCTCCGAACAATGTTTCCACTTAGAGTTTCACGAGCGACCACAAACGAACGTTCACTACACCAACTCACCACATGCACTCTACAGCTAGTGATCGTGCGACAACAACCAAGGCCCATTATACAATGTGACAAAGTTTCCAACAGTGCACTCGATTACTCGAGAACCTCAGAAAAGAAAATGCCAATTTGTCACAACCTGATGACGAAATCTTACTCATGACTGAATGATTGAGACAAAGGTTTCGGTTAGGTTATGATTGAGTGCAGTCAGGTTTCCATTTTTGGTAAACTCTATTCAAAGGGTCATTTGGGAGGAAGTAACTGAATCCGGAATTCTAGGAGAATTAGTTTGAGGCATAGTAGCCCGAGAGGGCGTAGATTTTTTATATATTGTATCTTTTCGATGTAAGTCAAGTTTGAAAAGTAGTGTAGACAGAGGACTATTGAATGTATCTTTGAATCTGATATAAATAATAATGTAGAAGTCCTGAAGCTTTGACGAAAATATTTTAATGGTGGTGGTTTGATGTATTGTGATCCTATCTATGTATGTACTTCCTGTTTCTTGCAAATTCATGTCTTTTTCCTCTGATTAAATTGGAACGTTTGACAAGTATAAAATTCATCGCATAGTGCTTTAGACTCAGCCATTTAAACTATGTGTTTTTCCTTCTAAGTAAGTTATAATTCATATTTAATGGTGCTTTGATTTGCTTTATGTCCCCTTTTTATTCGCCATACACAACGACATTTAAACTGAAAGACCATTTCCTATTTAGCCTTTATCCTCTCAAGTTTCCTTTACCAACCATTGATTTCTCTCATTTTTAGGAGATTGACTCCGTAGCCCAAATTTCTGTATTTCCTTGCCAGCGAAACCAGAAACATTCCTCAAACATATAAATCTAGCCGACAAACAAAAGTCATTTATCTATCAGAGACTAGGTCTCAGAGAGAGCCCTCTCTAGATTGGAAAGGCTAGTTTCTAGTCTTAAAGTTGGTCTGTAGGTTACCTTGGTCATTCGTTGCTCTTCAGCGCAACAATTTACCAAGTGCTAACAAGACAAATAGGATTTAGTTTGAACGGATAAGATACTGGCCTCCGTCCCTCCTCAAACTGCAGTACAATCAGTGCATGTTATGAAAAAGAAGGATAGGCAATCCAGGATCTATACCTACCAATTGATGAAACCAAGTCTTCCGACATATAAATCTTGTCCAGTATTTTTGCTATACTCTCTACTCCTCCTCTTCCATTGTGCCAAGTAGAGGAAAACTCTAAAGGGACTATGTCTACCAGTACGAAATTATGAAAGATACCTTTGAAAAAATCGACCAAGGGTCTAATTTGGCTTTTGAGCCCCAAACTTCACAAGTAGAAACTGTAAAGTTAGGGTAACCAACAAGGATTAGATTTTTGGTAGCTAGCAGACCACTTGCAACTACAACTTCCCGGAAGACTTTTCTATCAGTGCAATAACCATAACAGTTGAAGAGAGTGACCAACATGTTTCCCTCAAGTATAGTGCCTTCAAGGAGAATGCCTACACATGTTACAGAAGGATGAAGTACCACCTTAGTTGGGTTCCAAGTCACACATAAACCCCTTGACTGCCCCACCTAATCAGATACACAACAATACCAGCTCAGAAAGAGTTTTTTGACTAAGGCCCTTGATTTCTCTCCTTCCACCATAGTTTCTTGCATAAATATAATATCAGGTTTAATACAAGTCATTAATCTTCGTAGGGTTGCAATTTTAGGTTTAATACTTTATGTCTAATTTCACTTTGACTTAGCATATTTAATTCAAAAGTGAAATTTGGTCATTTTAGCCTAAAATGACTATTAATTCACTTTGTGGGTGAGTTAGGAGACATAAAGTGAACTTAGGTAGCTTAACCCTAAGTGGGCTTGTGAGTGAGATTATAGCGGGATGATATCAACATTTGATTAGAGATGGGATGGGATGATCTCATCCATCCATATTTTAGGTTTCCTTATGGAGGTTCAAGAGGGGCGCATAGGGCAAGGAGAGGCTCATTCACTCTTATGTTCACTTGGAGAGTTTGAGAGACAGAATTGAGGTGAGGATGGAGGATATGGTTGAGGGAAGCTTGGGCGCCTCCTTTCATGGAGGACTCATGGAGGCTTAGGCCCTCTTTTATTTGTGGTTGTGGTTCTTTCTTGAAGGAGGGCACACTATAGGAGGAGGGTGCACTTATATCAGAAAGGTGTTTCAGTGGTCAGATTACTTTGAGGACAATTTCAGTGGACAGGTAGCACACAACAACTTGTTTGTGTGCAAGGGTTTCTTCAATAGAGCTTTAGGGAGCAAGGGCGCTTCACTTCAGTGGATTGGACAACATTAGAGGAGGGCACACCATGCTTGGGTGCATCTTTCCTATTGGACTTGTATAACATATCGAGAGAAGCTTCCATTGTATCAGGTTCATTTGTTTCATGTACTTTTTATAGTCCACCTTCTTTAATCCACATATATAGACTTATATTCCAAACTGGTTTTCCCCCAGGGTGGGGGGGGGGGGGGGGGGGGGGGG
>JASDQU010108491.1:240716-270042 GCA_032191745.1 Picea mariana | reverse complement strand
AGTTTATCTAGGGTCATGTTGACCAAAAATACATGTGTTCATTTTCATGCATGCTAGAGTTTAGAACAACATTATTTTAGTAGTAAATATCTAGAGGTGTGTTACATATTTTATGGTATGCATGTGCTAATCTGTTGGTAACTGAAACTACATGATAGAAAACCTAAAATCCTATATAACCGTAACTAAAACAATAGTGAATTTCTTGATCAGTTTGTTCATTTAAAACAACAACAAAAAAGTGTGTGACAACAAAAACATAGATTCATCTTGAGGTCAAAGACATAACTAGATGGTAGCCTGTTAGGACCTCAAAAAATATTCATGGTATCAAAGCCCTTGGTGGATGATTTTTTTCTGATTTGTGGACAGTCCTAGATAGCTTTTGGGAAGATTTTTTGGACAGGAATTGACAGTGTTTAGTGGCAGCTTGTTGGCATAATTTTAGTGGAGAGTTGTAGGACAATTTGTGATCATTTTGATCAGCCTCTTTTCACACCTACTTGTTAGGAGTGAGGATGATTTTTTACGACCTCTTTTCACACCTATATTGCTAGGAGTGAGGTTGTTGTTTGACAACCTCTTTTCACACCTATGTTGACAAGAGTTAGGTAGCGTTCCTTTGCAGTTGCAGTATCATAGTGAGTGCAATGGGAAGTCATGTCAACATTACAGATGCGAGTGGAGGATAGGCTAGCCAGAGCTAGCAACTGGTCTCCTTGGAAGTCCATGATTGTCTTTGTCCTAGAGGACCTGGAACTATGGGATATAGTTCAGGCTCCTATTGTTGTTCCTCCTGCTATTTCTCCCGTCTTAGCAACAAAGTTCAAGAAGAGGAACAACAAGGAAAAGAGAACTATGTGTGATGCAGTGAGGGATCACATTATACCCCACTTGACTAGTAAATACTATGCATATGAGATGTGGGCATCCTTATGCAAGCTTTACCAGAGTTCTAACCAGAACTGGAAGATGGTTCTATTTGAGAGACTTGGGAGCATTAGTATGCTCAAGACTGGGTCAGTTACTTCTTCCTTTGGCAGATTCACTCATACCAGAGATGAGCTTGCAGCCTTTGGAGAGATAGTGGATCTAGAGTCTATGGTAAGGACAACCTTAAATAACTTTAACAAACCATGGGGTCCATTTGTTCGAGGCATGGTTGCCCGGGAGATCATGCCTACTTGGGAGGGAATTTGGGATGATTTCGTCCAGGAGGAGATGAGACTCACATCAGATACTTCTAGAAAACAACAAACATTGCAGGGTGATGCAGATCTTTCTCTTTGGACAAAGGGAAAGAAGAATGTCGACAAGGCAGCTCGACAGGGTCCCAAGCTTGGGGCCACGCCACAGGGAGAGAGAAGTAGTGGTAAAAAGAGAGATATGAGCAAAGTGAATTGCTTTTATTGTAAGAATATGGGGCACTATGTTGGACAATGTACCAATAGCAAGAAGAAGAAGGGTGGTACGAAAACTACAACAGAGGAGGTAGAGTTTCAAACATTGTTTGAGAGAGAGTGTGCTTTCCTCATATGCTGCACTTCAGTTGAGACAACACCCAATATCAGGTATATAGATAGCAAGGCTTCGAGCCACATGACTGGTGTGAGGGAGAATTTGATTGATCTCAAAGACACAAAGGTCATGATGGATATTTCTCTTGGTGATGACACCTTGGTCATAGTTGTTGGGATTGGCATTGTTAACTTTCAGGGAGACGACTTGCCACCTATTTCATTCAGGAATGTTCTCTACGTCCCTGGGATGAAGAAGAATTTGATTGCATTTTCCACCCTCCAGGATAGGAGTCTTGAGGTGTCCTTCAGAGGGACAAAGGACCTCATACACCCTAAGGGGTCATGTCTCACCTTAGGTCAAGTGATTGGACTGAGGGATGGGAAACTGTTCAGATTGCTTTTTCAGCCACTTCATGCCTTTGAAGTGAGTAGCGATAGCAACAGATAGTTATGTGAGTTATGGCATTGGAGGATGGCTCACCTTCATCATGGGGATCTTGGAGGACTGAGAGAGGTTGTGACAGAAGTGCCACAGCTCAATTCAAAGCATCAGGATGTTTTTAGAGGGTGTGCACTTGGTAAGTTTACCAAGGCTTCTTTTCCTAGCAGTGACACCAGGTCAGCTGGGGTACTAGATTTATTACACACAGATGTGTATGTGCCCATGTATCAAGCATCCTTGAGTGGTCGTGAGTACTATCTCACATTCATTGATGACTACTCAAGGAAGACCTGTATCTGTTTCCTGAATATCAAGAGTGAGGTCTTCAAGAGGTTCCAAGAGTTCAAAGCTCTCGTGGAGAACTAGACTGGAAAGAGGATCAAGGTCTCGCGGTCAGATAATTGAGGAGAGTATTCCTCTAGTCAGTTTGTAGACTTATGTGCCCATTCTAGGATCAGAAGACAGATGACCATTCCCTACAACCCCAGTAGAATGGGGTTGTCGAGAGGAAGAACAGGGCGATCACTAGTGCAGTGAGATCTATGATGTATGATCAGAGTTTGTCTCTTTACCTATGGGAAAAGGTGGGTGCTACTGTAGTTTACCTGCATAATAGGAGTCCCCACAAGATTTTTGGGAAGATGGCTCCTGAGGAGGCCTTCATTGGTAGGAGGCCGGATGTCAAGCACATCAGGATTTTTGGTTGCTTGACCTATTCTCATGTCCCCTCAAATAAGAAGACAAAGCTAGACCCCACAACCTAGCAGGGGATTCTAGTTGGATACTCAGAGGTCTCCAAAGCCTATCAGATGTACATTCCATCATTGCAGAGAGTGGTGGTGATAAAAAAAGTTAGATTTGAAGAGGGTAGGGATTTTCGGAGATCTCTCGAGTTGAGAGTCAATGTTGAGGATGATGTAGAGGAACAAATTGATGTCTCATAGGGAGCACAGCCTCAATTTTCTGGTACACCAGTTTCAGGGGTGACAGGGTCACCTTGCACAACTTCAAGTTCACAATCACAGAGAGTTCAGGTAGAGGGGCAGATGCTTCAGGATCTCAGAGTGTTGAGACTAGACCTGAGGTAGATACTCTTGGGCAGGGAGATATTATTTCTCCTTTGACTACTTCAGGGAAGAGGAAACCGAGATGGTTTCAGGAGACCCTGAAGGAAGCCAAGGAGAATGTAGGAGAGCCCAAGAGATAGTTCAGAGAGAGAAAACCTCAAGAGAGGCTTGGGTCCTATTTGGCTATGGTGACGAGTATCTCAGATACTGAGCCATAGACATTTGTGCAGGTAGTTGACCAGCAGGTTTGGTGAGAGGCCATGCTAGAGGAGTATGAATCCATTATGCGCAACGATGTTTGGGAGGTGGTTCTGAGGCTAGTGGGGAAGTCAATTGTGACTTTCAGGTGGTTGTACAAAACCAAGTATGTTGCAGATGGTAGCATAAAGAAACATAAGGCCTGATTTGTGGTGTGAGGATTATCTCAGATAGAGGGAGTCGATTATGATGAGACATCCACACCAGTTGTGAGATACACCTCGATCAAGAGTATTATTGCCATAGCGATGGAGATGGGTTGGATGATACATTAGATGGATGTAAATACCACATTTCTGAATTGATTTATAGACGAGGAGGTGTACATTGAGCATGTTAGCACTAGAAGTCACCCCTAGATTGGAGCAGGGGTAAGCCCAGTACCCATCAGTGTTTAGGTGGATGTTGGTTTAAATGGGTGGTGGTCAATGGAAAATCCATAGCACTAGAATGATGTTACAACATAGAACCGGACAAGAAATGCATAGGGAAGTGAGGGCCACATTAACTTCAGTCAGTGGGTTGAGTTTACAGGCAAGCAAAGGGAAGACTTGATGAGAAAATGAGAACAAGATTGATATGGGCATCCGGCCTTCCAACAGCTTGAAGAAGATAAAMTCATACTCGATGATGCTTTCGAGCCCAGGTTTCAGACACTGAAATGTGCCCAAAWGGCACAGTTCCAACAACACGATGATCAAACCTCCATCATCGTGCAGCTACAACAACTCGACTGGATCATCCAATTTCGAGCTATTCAATGCGAGAGGGAAAAATACAACATAAGAAACTGAGTAAAACTGAYCACGATAYTACTATGATCAAACCTCCATTAGAACAACATAACAATCCTTGACTGGATCCTCCAATTCCGAGTGTTTTGACACAAGATTTACAGAGATGTGAAAGGAAATTGACTTCTTATAATTGAAAGTCTCAAATYGAAATACATAACCAGACAAGCTATGGTGTTAAAACATATTACATAATGGGAGCTCTGCTCAACCAAAKACATTTACAAAAATGACAGAACTCCATACTTATACTCAGAAATTTCGTTTCTGCAGCAGAGGCGTGCCCAGGTCTTCGCATTAAAATCTTTGCATCTGCATGCTTCCTAATAGATTGTGCATGCAATCTCATGTCATAAGCGAGCTCTGTCAGACACAATCATGTTTCAGATGATTTGACTGTTGTAGAAACTTTAATACAAATTATGTATTGCCTAGATTCTCCCGATCTAACAACTATATGCCATTGTTAAATACATAATGGCTTCTACAAATATTCTTGTGGAATTTAAAACATGATCACCAATTGTAATATCAAGAAGAAAGATCAATCACACATAACACAGATGTTTTACTGGGAAAGAATAAAGCTAATAACCCCACTATCATATATTATGTATATATCATGGATCATGAAACAATCACATACAAAAATCTAATCCAAGAGCTCTCAGTACAATATACAATCGTCTCACGCTGTCATACAAAAATTTGGCAAATGCATGTGCCAATTTACTGCCTCCAGACAACCTCCATCCTCTGCACAATTCCTACTGATGGAAATCCCTGCAATGAATGAATTCATCTTGCCTAGGCTGCACAATCCTCATGGGCACATCCATTGTGTGTGTGGTTGCATGAGTGTAGTCACTAATGTCACAATTGATAGTCAAACTGTCCCTTTCACCTACTATCTCAGTTGGGTCTCCACTGGATGTGACATGCATGTAGTTAACAGTGGTAAATCTTCAGTTGCATGTGAGATCACTGATTTTGAATTAATTAATAATTAATTCACTGATCTCTCACTAGTGTAAGTTCAGTTACAACTAGTACAACTGAGCTTAACTCGCTTAACTGAGTTAAACTACTTCACAACTCACATAACTACACATCCAACTCTGATACAACTTCAAATCACTCAGTTACAGCTAATTCGACTTCCATGTCCCACCAGTCAACCTTTGAACTCGAATTTCCTATAGCTAACTGATTTTCCACTTCAGTTAACTATTTCCAAGTGCTCATTGAGAATAGATTAATATTTATTGTCCAACTATTATTAAGGGATAATAATAGTTGACATACATCTATAAATAGAATTTTCTCACCATCTATAAATAGACATCATCTATAAATAGAATTTGCTTATCATCTAAAAATAGACTTCCACCTAAAAATAGACCGAGGCTCCATCCTAGTGTAGGTGCATAATTTTCACTAGGATCTTCTTGTTGAATCTCAACAACTGCAGCCGAGCCGACCTTCTGACAGTCCTTTCTCGGGCTTTCCATTCATGGTGGAAAAGATGTTCAACCACCACCAACCAACCTTAATAACTGCTTCATCGGGATTAAAAAGGCCTGAGTCAACACTGCACCTATGAGACATGGTGGCCTCTGCATTCTTCCACTTGGAGCTGAGTTGGATGCCTACAAGGATGTCTAGGCAGCGGGCGTGGATGAGGGTCTGGCGGGCGATTGGCGAGATGGCAGGTTTACTAGGTGTGCGATGGCCAGGTGGAGGAGACACAAAGGTTGGGAAGAAGCTGTGGGGGTGACACAAGCGGGAGCTGAGGTGGAATAGGTGGCAGGAGATGAGAAGGGGAGAGGTGAAAGGTGGGACAGTGAGTGGAGGATAGGTGTGACGGAATGAAAGGGGAGTGAGGGATGTGATGGAAAAAGGAGAGAGATGGAGTGGGGGACAACTGTTGACGGGACGATTGCTAAGCGACCACTTGTCGGCCTGGGATAGGGCATGCACACATTGGGGCCGCCGAAAAGCGGTTTGATTCCTTCCCACTTTTGGGCCCGATGTGTGTCTCTGGCTGACACCTAGTGCCTCAAAAACCATGGTTGTTTTCCCCGGCCTGCTCTACCTTTTTTAACGACCGTGCATGTTGAGGCCTTGATATGACCAACGACCGTCGATATGAGGCGCGTTGATCCTAGCCACCCAGATTTGCATGCATCCTAGCACAATGTGCCAAATGGTCACATCACTCTGGCGGACTAAGGATAAATGCCATTTGGTGGGTTTTTAACCCCATTCTTCAGAGACAAGATGGACTTGGTGAGAGACACTTTCCTTAGTAAGAGGGAGTGTTGAGATTTGTGTACTTTGGAAAGTGGTACCCTTGTGTTTGTGAGCCTCTAAACATAAGTGGGAAATACATTGGTACTATGTACCTTGTACTTTATATCTAATTTCACTTTGACTTAGGAGATTTAAGTCAAAACTGAAATTTGGTCATTTTAGTCTAAAAGGACCATTAATTCACTTTGTGGGTGAATTGGGAGACATAAACTGAACTTAGGGAACTTAACCCAAAGTGGGTTTGTGAGTGATATTATTATGGGATGATATCAACCTTTTATTAGATATGGGAAGGGATGATCTCATCCATCCATATTTTAGGTTTCCTTATGGAGGTTCAAGAGGGGCGCATAGGGCAAGGAGAGGCTCATTCACTCTTATGTTCACTTGGAGAGTTTGAGAGAGAGCATTGAGGTGAGGATGGAGGCTATGCTTGAGGGAATCTTGGGCACCTCCTTTAATGGAGGACGCATGGAGGCTTAGGCCCTCTTTTATTTGTGGTTGTGGTTGTTACTTGGCACACTATAGGAGGAGGGTGCATTTATAGCATGGAGGTGTTTCAGTGGTTAGAATGATTTGAGGACAGTTTCAGTGGAGAGGTAGCACACAATATCTTGTTTGTGTGCAAGGGTTTCTTCACCATATCTTCAAGGAGCAAGGGCGCTTCACTTCAGTGGATTGGACAACATTTGAGGAGGGCACACCATGCGTGGGGGCATCTTTCATCTTGGACTTGTATAACAGCTTGAGAGAAGCTGACATTGTATCAGGTTCATTTGTTTCATGTACTTGTTG
Source organism: Picea mariana (assembly GCA_032191745.1). NCBI lineage: Eukaryota > Viridiplantae > Streptophyta > Pinopsida > Pinales > Pinaceae > Picea > Picea mariana. Next base: position 262,853 of record JASDQU010108491.1, on the reverse strand, counting down.
TATTCCACCTTCTTTACTCCACATATATAGACTTATATTCCAAACTGGTTTTGCCCAGGGGGGGGTTATTTAGGATCATGTTGACCAAAAATACCTGTGTTCATTTTCATGTATGTTATAGTTTAGAACAAACTTATTTCAGTAGTAAAGATATAGAGGTGTGTTGCGTATTTTATTGTATGCATGTGCTAACCTATTGATGACTAAAAATACATGTTAGAGCACCTAAAATCCTATGTAACCATAACTAAAACAACAATGAAGTTCCTGATTAGTTTGTTAGTTTAAAACAACAACAAACAAGTGTGTGACAACATAAACATAGAGCCATCTTGAGGTCAAAGACAAATATATATGGCATCCTATTAGGACCTCAAAAAATCTTCATTAAGAGTTTTAACCAATCAATCTTCCAAGCTGATAAAGTAGAAAAGAAGGAGGGATAAAGTAGTTTTAGCTTACTTAAGTCGGAGTCAACCATTGTTGGGTTCGATGTATCCTCCTCTAATGAAGTGCCTTCCCCACTCCATGAAGGGTCCTCCTCCAAATGTTCATTATAGTCTACCTTCCTGAGCATTGACAACTCTGATTCTTCATCTGAGACTATCCCTTGGCAGTCTTTACGTAAATGCCCTGTCCTTTCGCGGGAAGTGCATCGAAAAGGAAGACCCATATAGTCAAGTTTTTGGCCATATATATTCCCCCTCCATTCTATATCAAGTCCTTCTAACAATCCATTGTGAACATCTAATTCCACCAAAAAATTTCCCATTCTCCTATTGACTCCCTTTAAGACTAAATCTTCCACAAATAGAAACCTCCCCAGTTCATTCCCTATTGTTGTAAATGCACCTTCATTCCAAATTTGTATTGGTAAGCCTGGTAAAATCACCCAAATGTGCCTAAACTAGAAGTATTCTGATGTTGGGTCAAAACCCACTCGCCATCTTTTTAGAATCAGGTTGCCTCCATTTAAAATCCAAGTTTCATGTAGGATTTTCATGGAGTCTTCTGGAGTTCTGAAGATGAAGCATAACCACCCCTTGATGAGTATCACCGTCTCCGACGTATACCCTAGTAATGGGTTCCAAATTTTCTCCACCCAACTCGCTATTATACCTTGTCGACCCAAAGCTTTGTATGAGAACCTTCCCATTAGAGCACACATAGCCAAGTTACATGCATCCTACATCCCCTCCAAGGACCATTTTTCTCTCTACCTTCCTTGGTTTCCACAGGTTTTTCCCTTTCCAACCTCCCCAACTATCCCTACGTTCCTTCCAGATGCTATCGGGTTGTTTTTCTAGTTTTTTTCCATTCAACTTCCCAGGTACCCCAGAGTCACCTTCTATGTCTTTTAACCCAACTTCTAGTGATAGTTCTCCTCCATGGATGTCCTGGCAGGATTTTGTAAAGAAGGGAGGATTTCTTTCTGATTTCTTTCTGACTCCATCTACTCTTCCACCCTTAAATGTTGTAACATGTTTTCCCTTCCTAACCCTAGCATGTAGCCCATTTGGACAGTTTCCATCGCATTCTTTGTTATGTGCTGATGCACTTTGTCCAAGAACTGTCTCCATCCTGACTTCTAGTTTATCTTGGGTTGGGTCCCCAACTCTCTTCCCCCTCCTAACAAGGCTTGTCCCACTCCTTAGCTCCTCATCTGAGACAAAGAGCCCAGAGTGCTTCCAGATATCCTCATCTTCTGGGCTCATCATAGCATGGACCGCTTCTTCCATTTTGGAGAGAGTTACTATGTTTACCACCCGGAGTTACCTCCTTCCATTGGTCTCGGTGAACATTATTCTTCCCATGATGAAAATGGCCCTTGAGAGGCCTCGGTTGATGATATTTATTTTGTTTGTATTTGTCAAAATTCTAAGCTATGATGAGAACATGCATGCTAAGTAACATTGAGTTATGATTGAGGCGTATGCTTTTTCAATTCATAAGCAAAAATATTAGATACCTAAGGTAGGGAAGGAGTGACGAGGAGGAGGAGAGGTGTGTATTGTCTCTCTATCACTCCTACAACCCTTATCTCAAACACTTCAAGGGTTTTTCTTACATAACATATGCATTGTATTGGTGTTGAAGTAAAGTGAGGAAGAGATTGAGTTGGGGAGGAGAGTCGAGTCATGTTGTCTTTAGAGGATTGTTTAGTTCCTTGTTGTGTGGTTGTTGTGGTTTGGATTGAGGCTTTATGGTTTATTGTTTGCATCGGCTTCTTTTCAAATCTATATTTTATTGAAAATAAGTTATCTTCAYAGATTTTTTGTTGGAGGTGTCTTCTCCCCCCTAACCTCATGGCTTTCTATTGAGGGTAGTGGGATTTTCCAATGTGCCTGTGTTTTCAACAACTTGTGTTTCCTTGGATGAAAATTGYATCGTCATTGCTCTTAGTACCTCCCATTTTTGCATTTTCAAGGMACTTGTKATTTATGCCTCTACAAGAGGATGTTATTTGCAAATGGATAGCAAGCRTATGTGTTTTCCCCCCATTATTAATGATAACCCTAGTGGCTTAAGTGTCAAGAAATTTCTCACCATAGTTGTCGACTCCACATTATGGTGTTATGTCTTGGGTTGGGGTTTCTTATTTTTGGTTGTTCTCTATTCTTTATGGCCATGGAGTTATGTTCTTCACTACATACCCTATTGCCAACTTGTGGGGAGATTTTATCTAATTTAGATGCCCATGGTTGCACTGCACCCTTTCGTAAGTGCCTAAGTTTTTATTAAGCGAAGGTTATATGTTTGTTTTAGTTTGATGATTGCCCAATCTAAAGCTATGTTTGTTGATGGACAATTTTGGGGCTTGTTTTCTTTTAGTTTTGCTTAAATATTTCTAGTTACGAGGGTTGCATGCACGATCTACACTTTTTTCTATATAATACTTTCTCATTTCATTTTATAAATAGTCAAAGGATACTTTTGTGTCAAAAATAAACATAAACATTATCACTTTCACATTATGAATTCTTAATTGATTGATCCATATCTCCCAAGACACGACAAAAATATGGGTCTTTAATAAACATGGCAATATATTTGAACCCTTAGCTTTGTTATCTTCAAGTTAATAATGGATTGTTGGATCAATGGAAGCAAATAAATGTTAAAGGCCCACTAAAAATCAAGTGTCACTTAAAATACACTCATAATTATGCTTGTGTTATTATACACCAATAATTACAAGAACAATTAAGATTAAATACAAACCTTAAATCAATTTAAGGCAATAGATACATCAATCACACTAACTTAACCAAAAATTTATTTTCACAAAACCCACATACATGTCTCATATTAACTCCAAACATCTTATCTAATCCATCATCAAAGACAATCGTGCATAACAAGTCATCTAAATCTTTTAAAACATGTTTGAAAAAGAAATGGCCACACCACCACATCTTACAAAATATGTGGCATTAATACCATTTTCCTTTGATGTCGAATGTTCATTTATCAACCACTTCACCTACTCACATTGTCTATTTGGATTTACAAGGGCTACTTGTAAGTCCAAATACAACAAAAAGATTTATTGTTATCTTGACATCTCTACACCACTTATCATTCTTGTTAATTGTGTCCTAAGCACCCTATCTTATTCTTACTAATTGTGTCCTAAGCAACCTATCATCTTATTGTTAGATTTCGAAGTGCACTTAGAATTAGGTGCACACGCACCTCAGGTCTGGTCTAGGTTCTCAACAACACACACAAAAATCGCACATTCTAAACTGTGAAAATAAACACACTGATATGTGTAACAACATAGCATAGCGAAAATAAACCGACATTTGAATAATATACATTACACATGAATCTAATGTCCAAAATAACTTGTTCTTAATCTCGGAAAAAAGGCTCTTGTACCAGGGACAATGGCCCAATCTTACATAAAAGAAAGATACCAAAATCACTTACAACACAATGCATAAAATCTCCTTGGTTTTTGTGTCCAATGTTGCTCACATAGGTTGACTGTAACAACCCCTACAAGATTGTCCCAAAGTTGTTGTTACACACCTGTAACATCCCTCAATCAACCCTCAAAATTGTGGTTAAGTTGGTTGTACTAGCCCCTTTCTTCATGTTGTCCACCATAGGGATTGGCCCCTTTCTCTGCAGCTAGGATGGTTGTTATGTGAGTTGTGATATCCCTAAGAGAAGCTTCAAATATTGCTGTTACATTTCCTGTAATTTTTGTTTGTTGTTGCTTCGAGAGGTATTCCCACAAGAGTCCAAGTTGTCAGGATTGTGGGAATCTTCGTTGGCACCGGATCAACCTTTTGTTTTATTGAAATCGGCCCYGGAATGAGGTTATGGCCTCATGGGTAAGTTGATGGGATTTGTGGKCTTGTTATGGGGTGTCACACCCACAAAGAGGAATAAAATATTCTAATTAATTGTTGATTTTAGAAGGGGTGCATAAACTCACTCATTGGACTTGTATATAAAGGAGAGAGGTCATTGTGACATTTTCTCATATTGGAAGAATGGAGTAGCATAAGTGAKTTTGCACTTGTGCTAGGAGGCTTGGTGATTTTAGTAAATGGAAATTTTTCTAGGGTGGAAAATCTGGCCTAGAGGAAGAGAAGTCGTAGGGAGCGAATTTTACAGAGGTTTTCATACAAGGGTTTTTTGTACTTGTACGCGAGTTGYAGTAAGGAGATGCATGTATGTACACATCTTGCAGAAGGGTGAACCACATATGTATGCAGGTTGCAGTGGGCACAATCTTGAATATGTTGGTTGAAGTGGAGCAAAGTGTGTATGTATGCAGGTTGCGGTAAGGAGAATCACGTACATAGTTTTCTAGGCAGTTGCAGGTTCATACAAGCTAACAGATGACATCATCAGGTCATACAGGTGGTCTACAACAAATTTGTGGGAAGAGGAAGTTTCGAATAAATTGATGAGGTTTGGTTTTTTGATTTGTATCATTATTGAAGGACAAGGTTGTCCTCAGTTTTTGGTGATATTTGTATTGGATAAGAGGATAAGGGCGTCCTCGGATTTGGTGATATTGTACTGGTTGAGAGGGAGGGTTTTTCCCTCAGAATTTCTGAAGTTAACAAGGTTACAGAACATAAATTTGTGTCTCGTATGTGTTGATGATTCATCTTTGATCTTGTGTGTTTCCGCTGCATACAATTTCAATCAATAATTTTCAATGTAAAATTGTTCAGTGATAACAACTAGGGTCTTACTGTTAGTTCACTAGGAAGCAATTTTCAAATCTAAAAATTAGTCACATAGAGTTGCATGTGAAAATTGACATGGTATCAGAGCTTCACAGCGTCTGAGTCGGGTATGTACGAGAATCTTGGCATGAGGACCAGACATGTAGTATAGGGATTTAGAGCAGTGGTATCCTGGATGGAGTCAGGGAATGCGTTGCGAGTGGAAAATGTGTTATGGATGTTAGGAGTGTGTTCTCAGCCTTAGTGATTGAGGATTAGGGATATGGAGTGTTATTCCAGGATGGACAAGTGTTATTGGATGTTGATTTGGTAGGCCTTTGTAGGTCTTAGGAACCTTTTGTGCAGGGGATCTATGAATGAGAGACGTTGCCAGTGTTTGATATGATATGGACTTATTGTTTTCGGGAGGAGACTYGGTTGGTGTTTAGGGAGGATATGGATGACAGATGGGGGGGAGCAGGTAGCTCCACTAGCGGTGAGGTAGCCAGCCCCACCAATAGTACACATTCAAAGGGAGCAGGTAGCTCCACCAGTGATGAGGCAGACAACCCCACCAATAGCGCAGATTCAAAGGGAGTAGGTAGCTCCCCCAGTGGTACAGACTCAAAGGGAGTCAACGGATTTAGAGGGAGTTGGAAGACTTAGAGGGATTTAGTCACTCAGTGGGATCCAACCTTCATGTCCATATAAGAGAGAGGAATATTCCAAGAAATGATAGGTAGGTGTCATAGGTTGAGGAGGCCATATGAAGGTTCAGAGGCAGGAGGCTTCTAGGAGTTGTGTGCTCTCCATGGAGGATCTATTTGTTTCAGCAGGTTTCACTAGAGTGACAGAGTGGGAAGCCAGTAAGGAGGATTGGAGTGCAGTTGTGGTAGAGGAGACATAGTCATTCCCAGAGTGGGATATAGAGGTACATCCAGATGATGGTGGATGGGATACCTCCCTTGCTAAGAGGGAGTGTTGTTTGTTGTAGCTTCAAGAGGTATTCCCACAAGAGGCCAAGGTTTCAGGCACGTGGGAATCTTTGTTGGCACCAGATAAGACTTTCGTTTTAGTGAAATCAACCCTGAAATGAGACTAGGGCATCATGGGAAAGTTGATGGGCTTTGTGGGCTTGTGATGGGGTGTCACACCCACAAAGAGGAATAAAATATTATAATTAATTGTTGAGTTTAGAATGGGTGCCTAAAATCACTCAATGGACTTGTATATAAAGGAGAGAGGTCATTGTGACATTTGCTCATATTGGAAGAATAGAGTTAGAATAAGTGAGTCTGCACTTGTGCTAGGAGGCTTGGTGATTTTAGCAAAGGGAAATTTTTCTAGGGTGGAAAATTTGGCCTAGAGGAACATAAGTCACAGGGAGCGAATTGTATGGAGGTTTCCGTACAAGGTTTTTTTGTACTTGTATGCAAGTTGTAGGAAGGTGAAGTGTGTATGTACGCGGGTTGCAAAAGGTAGAACCACGTATGTACGCAGGTTGAAGTGGGCACAATTGCCTATAAGAGGGTTGCAATGGAGAAAAGTGTGTATGTACACGGGCTGCAGCAAGGAGAATCACCTACATAATTTTCTGGGAAGGAGTAAGTTTGTACACGCTGATAGGTGATGTCATTAGGTCATACAGTTGGCCTGTAGCATATTTGTGGGCAGAGGAAATTTCCAGTAAATTGTTGAGGTTTGGTTTTTTTATTTGTATGGTCATTGAAGGACAAGGTTATCCTTAGTTTTTGGTGATATTTGTATTGTCTGAGAGGACGAGGTCATCCTCATATTTGGTGATATTGTACTAGTTTGGAGGATGGGTTTTTCCCTCATAATTTATGAAGTTAAAAAGGTTACAAAACATAAATTTGTGTCTCATATGTGTTGATGATTCATCTTTGATCTTTTGTGTTTCTGTTGCATAAAATTTTAGTCAATAATTTTCAAGGTAAAATTGTTCAGTGATAACAGTTAGGGTCTTATTGTTAGTTCACTAGGAAGCAATTTTCAAATATGAAAATTAGTCACATAGAGTTGCATGTGAAAATTGAGAGTAACAACCCTCCACAACTATCCAAACGCTGCCCCAAACACACTGTACTAGCCTCTTGTACTCCTGCAACTACATGCTCCYAGCTAGTCAAACCCTCTACTAACTCAACAGTTTCCAAAAGGGCCCGCAACTACCTATTCCCAGCAAGTCRATCCCTCCTTCCTCCTATAGCTACCACAAAAAATACCCCACAACTTTCTTCCTTATTGGTCGGGCCCCTAAAATTCCTCCTAATTGACTACGGTTGAGGGTTCTTTTGTTGGTTTCCTCACAAATGCAGTACTAAGGAAAAATACCCTTGTCGTCCCTCCTCTCCAAAGAAGAATCTCAAGTATGAGGCCTCACTTGACCTCCTCCATGGTTGGCTGAGGTCACCAAGGATTTTCCACACAGGAATGAAAATCACTCTCACTCTTATCTCCTTTATATACAACTTTAGTGTTGAGTTAGAAGCCCCTAAGTTAACTTCAGAAGCCCCTCCACAAACTCAACATCAAATAAGACTTGCATGTGGGTGTGAAGCCCCAACATTCCAGAGTGAGGCCCCATCACAAGCCCACAAAGCCCCACACATGTTAGAATATTCCTGATGTTACAAAAGCATCAACACTCCCTCTTTGYGAGGGATGTATTCTCGCCACCATATAGAAGTAGCTTTGTTTCCCATACTGGATTTGCTACCACAATTGCTCTCCAATCCACTTGATTGGTTGCTCCTTGTGTCACCGAAGTAAATCCAATTGTGTGGCATGGTTCCTTATTGGAAGACACCCTACTCCTAGAAGCCTTACGCTTCTGAGCATCCTTCCTAGCCATATCAACCCATGACACCTTCTTGACAGTTTGGGAAGACTCCTCTCTCCCACCTTGATCCAGATTTATGATTGGAACAAAATGAAACACAAGTCTATAACATTAACACATATATACATAGAAAAATAACATAGATACAGTGAAACTTAACTTCTATTCAATAAAGAAATCAGTTGAAACTATAAAATGCAGAATGAAACAATCTTGCTTGAATGGTGGTAGCTAATTTCTGAGAAGAGATGTGGCGGCTACACGCATTCGTCTGAGAACCTTACAATGCATCCTCCAATCCTTTTTAGCATCAAGAAGTAATCATAAAACCCTATACATTCAAAAACCTAACCCTAGGATATGAAGTGCCAAAAGTCATGTGGGCCCCGATGGGGTAAGTTGGTACATCAACTTCCCAAGGTCGTAACTTTTGCATACGATATATGTTTTAGGTGCACGATATCCCATTGGAAAGGTCTATCCAAGCACTACACATTGTGTCATCACACTTTGACTTTGTCTATAGTGTGACTATGGAGGGCCCAAAAAACGTTGTTTAGGGACTCAAAACGACCTCAGAAGTTTATGACCCGAAAATCTAGAAGAAAAACTGCCAAGATGAAAATTGAATGTGAGCCAGTTGGAAGAGGTGGGTGGCCACTGATATCGACCTGGATCACACCTAAATTTGAAGGTATACTCCCTATTAATGCTTGTATCTCCCTCTAATCATGTTGACTCCCTATGAAGTCGAACTCCCTCTAAGTCTACACAACCTTCGGAGCTACCTGCTCCTTGTTCACTGTCACTTTGTTGTGTCAGAACTAGATCCTCTGGGCATGAACAAACCTGACCATCCCAGAATAAAAATGCATATCCCTTATCCTTAATTGTTGAGTATGAGAGCACACTCCTAGTACCCATAACGCATTTTTCACCCTCAACACATCTCCTGACTCCATCCGGAATGACATTGTTCCAGATCCCCGCACTGCATGTCTGGTCCCCATACCAAGCTCTACATACATACATGAGTTAGAATTTGTAAAACTCTTGAAAAATCTCGTGCTCCTATCATATGTCGGTGGCTCCCACTGTATAATAACCATGCAATCCTCCCAAGGCAACCATCAAGCTTACCCAAGTCACAAACCATCCAATAAACTTACGTGTCTATGCACACGCAACAATTGAACCTATGTCCTCTCTATGAAACAGTCCCAATTTGCGGTTGGACACCCAATCTAGTCCACTCTAGACCTCCACAACTCATCTCTGCAAGTGTCCTCATCCTCCTGGGTCAAATACCTCATATACTATTCTACCTCGAATGATTGTCAAGCGTACAACTCTTTGGACCAATGAAGACTCTATCTCGTCAAACTGCCATCCATACGAAACTATCTCGTCCATGCCAAAGCACCAAAGATGCACCCATCACAACTCACTATGACAATCCACTGAAAGCCCATCCATGGAGTTGGAAACCTGCCACACAACATATTGTTCTGAACCGATATCTTTGCTAATCCATCAAAACTCCCAACCTGCCACACCACCAAGCTGCAATAGTCCACAACTCCTTGTCTGAATGGTCTGCTCCATGTATTCTCAATACTATTTTCATCTACAATAGTCAATATAGCTCCCTCTCGGAGCTAGCACTTCAACACTACTACAACTCCCTCTCAGAGTTGTCACCTGTGTAAATAACTCAGATCCAATTTCTATCTCAATACCTCAAGCTCTAAAACCATTTTAGATTTAGAAGTGCACTTATACTTAGGTGCACACACACCTCAAGTTTGGTCTAAGTTCTCAACGACACACATGAAAATCACACATTCCAAACTATGAACATAAACACATTGATATTCCTAACAACTTAGCACAACGAAAATAAACAAACAATTGGATCATACACAATACACATGAATTTAATTCCAAAAATAACTTGTTCTTAATCTCAGAACAAAGGTCTCCCGTACTAGGGAAAATGCCACAATCTTACATAAAATAAAGATACCAAAATCACTTACAACACACTGCAAAACCCCTCATTGGTTTATGTGTACAATGTGGCTCACATAGGATGACTATAATATCCCCCACATGTAATATTCCAGATATAAAAAAGTAAATGGAACAAAAATAAATAGCTAGAAATGGCAGATGAACAACAATATAACCAGAACAACACCACAATAATACCAAAATGATACCAGAATAACACTAGAAAGAGCACTTTGATTACTGAGAGCAATGTTCACTTGCCTCTTCGAGGGGGAAACCTCCAGCAGAGTAGAGCTCTATTAAAATAATATCCAAGACAAAAGTTTGCATACCCTCGACTCCTATTTATACTAAATATTTATATCAAAAGAACCATCTAGAGGAAGATCCTTCTAGAAGTGGAAGCTTCTATTAGGTCTTATTACATTGGATTTATTCTTCCTTATTGCTAGGCCTTATTAATATTGACGTTTATTACATCGAAATATATTATTCTACCTACGTGAGTGGTTAGGTCCCTAACATGTCCTCCCCCTTAAAAGCAATCTTGTCCTAAAGGCTTGAGATGTGGAAACTATTGCAGAATGGTAGTTGGCTCCCAAGTGGCATATGTTGGAGTTGTATCTTTCTACTGGACTAAAACTTCCTTGATGGTTCGCTGACACAAACGACGCTCATGCTAGTCCAAAACTTCTTGTAGTTGTAGCCAAATGGATCCTTCTTCGTCCAACTCGGGAAGGTTGGTTTTAGTTTGGCACTTAGTTCCAATCACCTTCTTTAAGAAGGAAACATGAAAAATATGATGGAGTTTAGAATGAATGGGAAAATATAACGGATAGGAAACATGTCCCACACGCTTGAGAACGGTATAAGGGCCATAAAATTTGGGCACCAGTTTCTGACAATGGTTATCCTTGAGGGAATTTTTCCTATAAGGTTGCAGTCGAAGAAACACTTGATCCCCTTCTGCAAATTGACGTTCAGAGCGACCTTGATCTACTTGTTGCTTCATGTGATTATGGGCCATGACCAAATTCTCTTTGAGGGTATGAAGAATATCCTCTCGAACATTAAGCATTTGGTCAACCTCCTAGACCTTCGAGACACCTGGCAAATATGAGAGAACTGAAGGTGGCTTTTGTCCATATACCTCTTCAAAAGGAGTCATGCAGGTAGTTATATGGTATGAAGTGTTGTACCACCATTCAACTAGTGGTAACCATTGAGCCCACTGATGTTGTCGTTCTGATGAAAAACACCTCAAATATGTTTCCAAACACTTGTTGACAACTTCAGTTTGACCATCAGTCCAGGGATGATAATTTGTACTAATATGCAATTGGGTGCCTTGTAGCTTGAACAATTCTTGCCAAAAATTGCTGGTGAAAGTTGGGTCGTGATCATAAACAATAGAATGTGGCATGCCATGAAGCTTGAAGACTTGATCCATGAAAAGTTGAGCCACGGTGGATGTTGCAAATGGGTGTTGAAGAGCACAAAAATGAGCATACTTGGAAAGACGATCAACTACCACCATGGTGACTAATTTATTGCCCAATTTAGGTAATCCTATAATAAAATCCATAGAGATATCCCGTCAAATAGCAGGTGGAATCGGAAGCAGTTGTAGTGTGCCAGGAGATTTGGTTTTTTCGCCCTTGCTGCATTGACACACATCACATTTAGCTACAAAATTATGAACGTCATGTTTCATACTATCCCAAAAAAAATAATGTTTGACCCGGTCATAGGTTTTGGTAAACTGGGAATGCCCAGTTGTGAGTGTAGCATGAAGCTCATAAAGTACCGTGGATTTAAGTTTTGACTATTTACTTAAATATAAGTGGCCTTTATATTGAATCTCATCATTGAGCCAAGAGTACCATGGGGAAACTAGAGATCAATTGAATTGCAATTGTTGTATCAGATGTGAATTAGATGCCAATTTGGTACAATGAAGGAGAGAGAAAAAGGGACCCTTCATCTTCATATTTTCTAGAAAGTGCATCAGCAACCACATTGTCTTTTCCTTTCTTGTAAATGATCTCATAATCATATCCAAAGAGCTTAGTCACCCATTTTTATTGCTCTGGGGAGGAAATGCATTGTTCCGGAAAATACTTGAGGCTTTGATGATCTATCTTAATTTGGAATCATTGCCCCAATAGATAAGGGCGCCAAAGATCCACGGCATGAAAAATAGCCAACATTTCCTTTTCATAGATTGATTTGCCCAAATTTCCCTCAGACATTTGTTTGTTGGTGAAGGCCAAAAGCCGACCCTCTTGCATAAGGACAGCGTCAATTCCTTTCCTTGAAGCATCACATTCCAGAACAAAGGTCTTTGTGAAATCAGGAAGGGCCAAGACTGGAGTGGTGTGCATGGCCATCTTCAAGGTTTGAAAATCTTGAGCAAATGTTGGAGTCCAAGTGAAATAATTCTTTTAAAGGAGTGCAGTGAGAGGTGCCACAATATTTCCATAATTCTTAACAAACTTGCGATAATAACCTCTTAAGCCCATAAATCCACGCAAGCTTTTGACAGTGTTTGGGTGAGGCCAATATTGCATAGCTTCAATCTTTTTAGGATCCACCCTGACGTCAAACTTGCCAACAAGATGACCCAAGTACTCAACTTCTGAGGCGCCAAAAGCACATTTAGATTGTTTGAGGAAAATTTGGTGCTGAGAGAGTAGATGGAGAACTCGATCCATGTGAGAAAGATGGTTTGTCTAGGTTTTACTATAGATGAGGATATCATCAAAGAAAACTAAGACAAAATTATGGAGAAAAGGATGGAAGACATGATTCATGAGGCTTTAGAAAGTGGAGGGAGCATTACACAAGCCAAAGGGCATGACCAAAAATTCATAGTGGCCCTCATGAGTTCTAAAGGCAGTCTTAGGAATGTCTGCCTCTTTCATACGTGTTTGACATAGTGTCATTGATGTCAACAGTCGATGTCTTTGATGTGATCATAAGTTGGTATGACGAATTGTCATTAATATCAATAGTATAACAGTTAGCATATAATGAATGATCTCAAACAGTTGGATGATATGCAGAGATAAAAGCTTAGGAGGGTTAGCAAATGAATATCAAAKCTCAGAAGAGATGGCACGATGAATCTCAGAAGAATCGATGGGGGATTAGTCAACTATCATATCAATTCAATACCGTTAATGCGCAATCACCAGATCAACGACAAGGATRTATTGCAGAGATCGTAATAAGTATAAAACATTGTGCTATTTCCAATCCCGTAATTAGTCAGGACYGTCAKATCTTACAGCTTCAAAGATCGACGATTGTGGTTGACTCACCAACAACGCACAACTTCAAATTGCGGAGTTTGGGTATCAAGTTAAATCACTCGCAAGTTGTGGTTYTGCAATCATCGTCAACCGTTAATCTGCTTCGAAGAGTCCACATTGACCGTTAAATCAAATCAAGTGGAAGGATAGGATAAGAAGGGCAAATGGTTTGAGAATTTGAATAGTCGTTAGTCGTTGGATCAATTTTGAGTGGAAGGATAGGATAAACAAAAAGGTTGAGTTCTCGATTATCTGAATACCCATCAGCTGACGGATCAAATTAAGTGGAAGGATAGGATAAGAAGAAAGGTTGAGTTCTCGATTACCCAAATTTCCGTCAGTCGTCGGATCAAATAAAGTGGAAGAATAGGATAAGCAAATTTGGAAGGCCTTTGGATTTAATCGAAGGCAAAGCAACATCGTAGATAGATCGAGCCATCGATCTAAGATCATGATCGAAAACCAACATTTAGTTCGGGTTAAAAGATGTGAGGAGGTTACACTTCAGGGAATCTCACTTCAGAAGAATTGGCAACTTGAAAAGTCGAAATACCCGAAGTCCCGAAATCCAAAATAAATAAGGACCATCAGATCTGGAGGATATACGATGATCGTTGGATCAGGGTTGCTGGTTAGCAGATCACCTCAGCAAGGAAACGTGGCAGAAAACAACATCAATCTATAAATTCATTCATAAACATAACCACGAGATGAAAAGAGAACACTTACTCCAAACGTATTTCATCCATTAAAACCTTAATTTCCATGTCATACAAGTAGAAGTAGAAAATCCACAAGCATAGCTCTCAAAAACTTCACCCTAGTTAACCATCCATAGCATTCTTCATGAGAGAGAACAAGTAGAAGTAGACAACTAATGATAAATCTCCACAAGTAGCAATGATTTAAAAGTGACAAGTGTTTATCTTATTTATATGAGAGATCTAGCATCCTTCTCACACAATACAATCCCTAAAAACATAAAATAATGCCTTTATCTCTCATAAACCCTAGAGAGAAGGAAACAATACATAAAAAAATCCATGATACAAGGGTGCATAAGTCTCTAAGACCCCCCAACGATGCCTCCAAGATGAAGTAAACAAGCTCAAACATGAAATCGTCCCATAAGGAAGTTGATGGGTGTTATATATGAACTAAAAACACACTAAAAACCCTCAATTAAATTGGCAACCCGGGGTAAGTAAACTTAGAGTTGTAGCAAAATATATGCCAAGGTAGAAGGGTTGGTAGTAGTATAGTCTAACTAAGGAAGTGGCAATCTAAGGGCTAATCTATTTAAGCAAAGCTATCTAATAAGAAAAACCTACTTAGCAACTTTAAACTGTGTAACCTAAGTACTTTTGAACCAAGGATCGATGGATAGTTCTAGGAAAACAAGTGAAAACCCTACTTGAAGAAAACTAGTTCATCAATAAGCAAAAGCAACTATTTAAGCATAACAATAAACAAATAGCAAAAGCAAACTACTTTAACTAGCCTACCTAAATTCAATGAACAACTATCCTATGAAAGCAAGTAACTAAACAAGCAACTATACTATCAAAGAAAGAATAGACAAGTAAGCAATTTAACCTATTAAAGCAAGTAAACAGTTAACTACCCTAGGTAACTTCTATAGCAAGTAAACTAAGTAAAACTACTCAATAAACAACTAACTAAACCAAGAGACAAATGAACTCTATTCTTAATACAACTATCTCTAATTCATAAAAGGAAATCTATTTAATTAAAAGAAGGAAGAACTAACAACTAACCTTTAATCTATGATAAGCAAACTGCTCTTTAATATACCAAAGCAAAAGACTATCTATCCTACAACAACAAGAAAACTATTTTCTTATCTACAAAAGCAAGAAACTATCTTTTAACCTATAAAAACTCAAATATAGTGTTGGTGGTTGTGTGAATGTCTCTGGTGTCTTATAATATCTCGATGGCACTTGACAACAAAAGATAATTCAAGAGGTATAAGATCAATATTGATTTTAATAGCAAAGTGAAAGGTGTGGATTAAGCAATCCAGTGAGAACTTAGCTATTACGGAAACAACGTCAATTACCCTGCATATTCATGTAATTATTACTCATGCATTAACCATCAACAGTATAACGAGATTATAATTGTACTCTATGCTATGTAAGCAAAACTCATAATTAAATTCAATCATTAACTAAGAATTGGAATTGCAATCTAATTCTAGGAAAGAAATCGCATAAAATAAAACTATGCTATATCTATTTTAACAATTCAAATTGCAGAAAGGAAAATGTGTATAAACAGAAATTAAAACATAATTCTAGCATATAGCAAGTAAATTAATGAGCAAATTAATCAACAACTAGCTAAGAAAAATCTAAATAACAATTGAATAGGCAATCTACAAAAAAAATTGAAACTAACCCTATCCATCCACTGAAGCCTCGTTAAAGAAAACATAAACTAAAACTCTGTTCTACTCAGTTTTAAGCTTGATTTTTAAAAGCATAAATAAGATACAATCTAATATTTAATTGCACACGGGGTTAGTGTATGAGTTTGCAATTTCGTTCCTACTAACTACAAAATCAATGCATATTAACAAAAGCCTTCATACTAACCTGCAAAAGAACTAAATAGTTAAGCTACAACAACAAATTATATAACAAAGAAAAATAACAATGCATGTACAAGAAATGAGATAAAAGACATCTAAGCTATGGAATGAATAAATAACTCATAGAACAGTTACCATATTGTTGGTGGGCCCCCCAACAATTCGTGGTCACTTCTCAAACGCACACCATGAGCTTAGCAAAACAATTTCATCATTAAAACTTGAAAAACGGAGTCTTATGTAATTTTGGAAATTGAAAATAGCAAAAACAGAGGAAAATTGTATTTGTCTCTAATCCTCTACTTCTTCTACTGCTTAACTATTGTATGACCACCACGGTGGTATTTATAAGATTTATAGACCAAGAGGTCGACCATTGGAGGGTCAAACCTCTTCTATAAGCAATAAATTACATTAATGGTGCCCTAACTACTGAAATGGAGAGAACCAATAATCGCCCTGCTCAACAACCCAAACCGAGTTATCAAGAGTTCAGTAGCTGGAGGGGGCAAGCATGAGAAAAAACCCATGTTCCTGATTCGCCCATCACTAACCACCAATACCATAACCACCAAATCGCCCATCGTTTTTGTGCAAGACGGGGTGTTGGATGGAGTGTCGAATCGGGTACTGGATCAAGTACTAGATGTAGTGTCGAATGGAGTGTTGGACTGAGTGTCGGAAGTAGAAAAGTGATGCGATTTTTCCCTGTAACACCAAAAAACATGAATTAGATCCTTGGAAACATAAAAACGTGATGAATTATACACAAGATCAACATAAAACACGAATTATACATACCTTGTGTGGATCATAACGTTTTGGCACAAAATTCTTCAAAAAGATTCTCCAAAACATGAAAAACACATATTTACATTCAGTAAAAGTATCTAATTACTGTCATAATACTGATCATATCTCAGGCCCAACATTACCCCCACACTTACTATTTTGCAGGTCCCGCTGCAAACAGAAAGAAATTACCCCTCGTGACTAAGCTTGCTGAGGAGGATCAGCTTTGGAAGATTCTCTTTCTTGCTATGAAGACTTTGCCTTATGTCTCTTGTGTTGCTTCAGTTGTGCTCTGAGGCTGCGGTTGGATTTGGTCATCTCATCAACCAACCATTGAAGGGAGTTTACCTTTGCTTGGAGGATTGCATTATCATGATGAAGGTGTGTGTCTATTGTCTTCCTTTCTTCCAACTATTGGAGGAGCTGAGAATTCTCTTTTTGTAGCTTCTCAATGGCTGGGGCAGAATCAATGATCTCAGAGGAAGGCTTAGATCCTTTGAGGGATGTGGACAATCTATCATTCTTAGGATCCAGAGTAGGCATGGGTGAAGTAGGAGTGATAGGGAAAAGATAAGGAGAGGAAGGTTCTGATTTTGTCTTTCTTTGTGGCTCTAATCCATCTTCAGAAACTTCCCTAAGTCTCTTGTAGGGCTCTCAAGATCGGAGGACACTTGGATAGGATCCGAAGAAGGAAGGGGTTTTGCATAGGGTTTTGTTCTTGTGCTCCAGGTACTCTTTCGAAAGGGTCCTTTACCAAATCGATTGGATCCCCTCCTATTTGTGGGAACTATGGGAAAGTCTTGTTGAATCACTTCTTGGAGATTTTTAGGTGTGGGATCAAGAGAGATTGAAGGCATCAGGGGGTTAACAATAGGCTTCTTTTGATCTTACTCTTGGTCTTTTTACCCGATGAGGAAGCAGGGATGTCAACAAGATTTTTGTATTGTTCCGGTAAAGAGATAATGTTTGCAAGGGGGTCTGGAGTTCTTGGAGAGCGGGGCTTGGATGGAGAGATAGTCCTTAGGCTAAGTGGATTTTTGCCGATCTTTATTGTCAAGTGAGGGTGTTGTTCCTGAGTCTGTACTTAAGGCTTAAAAGTACAGTGTCAAGGCATCCGAAAGTAGGTGAAAGATGGGTAAGAGGGTAACGTCCACCTTCGGTAAAGGAAACTAGGGAAGATTTCTACATTGGCGTTGTCTAGCTTCCAACTGTTCCTGAGTAGTTATATCTTGTTCAATGGCTGCTCATGAACGTTCAAGTTCGTCCCGGTTATTTGCAGTTTTAAGGATTATGTCAAAAAGGTTTAAGGCAATATGCGTTTGGTTCGATAGTCCGGGTTCGAGATTAGGCTGTGTTGCTGCAGGGACAGTCATGGAGGAACAGTAAGAGTAGGAAAGGATTTAAAGGAAGATTAAATGTTGTCTCGATTTGGTCGAAATAAAGAGAATTTTACGTTTTAGGAACAAAATAGAAATGCAAATTGAAGGCTCTTTCCCGTAACTGTATTATATTTTAATAAAAGGTGTGAAATGAGAGAAATACATTTAGTTGCATATAACGCAAGGTTCCTGTTAAAGAGAAAAATTACATATAAACAGAAGAGGAAATTAGTAAGGAAATAACTGACATAGCAAATAATATACGTAGAATTCTGAAAGTGCAAATTGGTCTTACACCCGTTGATAGCTCGTGCAGAGGAAAGACAATAAACAATCACAGAAAACTGAAATTCTTTCGTTATAGTAGTGGTCGTACTAAAGTATAACGAAGCACATCAATTATGAATAATGGAATGAAATGAAACATGAAACACAAAGAAACAAACTTGTAACACAGTCTTGACAGAATCGAGAATCTCCAGATTTGCTTATATTAACTTCTCAAATGTAAAAACTCTATTACAATCGACACCAAAAAGGTCCAGCCCTCTTTACTTCTTTCTGTGATATATTTATACAATTTTACAGATCAGTTAGAATCTCAACGGTTACACAAAATCGGTTACAACCGAGAGGAGAGCAATTGCTCCCTTTTTCCTACTCTATTTTCAATTGGTGCTAGGTGCTCGTCTTCGTGCGGATTCGGTGCAGGCGATACATTTTTCCACAAACTGAGATACGAGTTGCGAAGGTTCCGCTTGACAGCTGGCCTCGACGAAGTAACATTCTCGAGCTAACTGCTGCAGCTTGTCCCCCATTTGTGCATCGATGATGTCGAGGGCACTTAGTTGTGTGTTGGGTTGGATTAAGTGCTTGTCAACTTGAGCCATGTCCACCTTGTCCATCTGAGAGATATCAGCCGAATCTCTCTCATCCTTCTCTTTTAGATCGAGCGAGATCTGTTCTACATTCATTTGTATTAATKTTTCTACGTCACCTCCACTGTCCATACCTAACATCTAGCCATCTATAGCATTGAAGGATTCTTCTAATGAATTGGTTACTTTTTGGGCCTGTTCCTTGCTTAGGTCAATATTATGTTCCCAATCCTTCAACAAAATGTTACCTCTAGTTTGTTCTGAGATGGTGAGTCCGGGAGAACCTGCCGAAACTCTATTGTTCATGGCTATCACCGCCTCCTGAAGGCGACCTGATCTACTTCTGCATTCCTTTCTCTAACAGTCAGGTTCTCGGAAATCCGATGCATCAATAGGCAATCCTCTCGAATCACTCCCACTTTGGCTAGCAAACTTTGTTGTGCAGAAGATATCCTACTCCGAATCTCTATTGCTCGGGATTTAAACCCCTCGACATCGATCACCCTGCTTTCAGCGACCTATACCTAAGCCTGCAGCTCTGATCATAGTCCTCTGTTGACCCATCTGTATCCGACCATCTCGGATCACTAGATGTGCTTGCTCCAGCTTGACTTTGAACACTTCTATTTCATTTCTATCAGCTAGTCGGGCCAGTTCTATTTCCCTGCTCACCTGACCTTTAGCGTTTTCTGTGGCCGAAGCTACTCTAGCTTCGAGAGTCTTGATCAGGTGATTTTTTCTTTTGAGCTAGTTTTTCAACATTCCGACCGAAAATTGATTCGTCGATGCATACGCTCCTAGTGTTCCTGCGATCTCCATGGCGAATTGTTCATTCTTTTTGTTCTTTCCATCGGTCATAACCTTGAATTTTTTAGCGGTCGATTCTCCCTCCTGGTAGAATTCCCTTTTCACCACCGCTTTCCTCTTTTTGTCGAAGAAGAACTCGTTTGGAGGAAGTTCTTATGCTCTGATAGGCCTCAGTTCCTCATTGAAAATCCATCCTTCTTCTATATTTCCTTACGTCGACTGCAAGGGGGTGACAGAAGTGATGGGTTCCCCAATCTGTTGCGTTGCCTTCCCTGGGGTGACGACCAGGTCCTGCTTCTTCGGAGGTTCAGGGGTCTTCGTCTCAGTTTCCAGATTTTGGGTCTCTAGCGGGTCCAGATTCTGTGCCTCTTCTTCGTGCTTCTTCATTTTCTCCCCTTCGTTTTGGATTTTTCCTGAAACAGAAGTTGCATCTTTGGGGCCTTCATCATCCTTCGGTTCTGTCTCAGAATCGCCCGGGCTCCCTCCTCGCAGCACCGCGGGAAGACATCTTCGTCTGTGTTCCTGGAATCTCAATACAGAGGCCGTGTCTTCGGGTGCTAAAGATTGGATCCGAGCTAGCACTTCCTCATAAGACCTCGCCCCTCAGAAAATGTCATCTGGGGGTGAAAACTCATGTTCAAACCTCTTTAGTCCACAATTAGCTAAATGGTTTCTCACAATTTTCTGAGGATCATGTTTTTTATACTCAATGGATACCAAACTCAGGTCTTCCAGGGCTGCAGCCTCAGCTTTGGCATGCTCGAAATCCAATAAAGAATAACAATTTAGCCGAACGGGGAAAAGCAGCCATACCTTCTTTGAAGATGCTTTGATTTCTTTACTCACCGCGCCAATCACCGTTTGTTGGGCGATCTCGCGACAAGCCAGCTTGTCGGGGATGAACAGTGGTAGTGCAAGCGGGGGAACAGCAGCTCCAAACACTCTGAAATAGGAGAACTCTGCCTCCACGTACCAGTCCGCTATACCACTCAGATTTGCAGCAATGCTATCTGAGATGCGAGGTGGTGGGTGACCAAAAATGGCGATGTGCAGGGGCACCATCACCCAGTTGAAAATTTCGTAAACGAATTTGTTCGCTTTATTCTCCCATAGTTTGTCATGATACTCATGTATAGGTTTTTCTTGGGCTGTATTCCATGCCCAACTCATCAAAGGGAATGGTGTCATGGAACATACCGCGTCCATGATATATGCAGACATAAAAAATGAGGACGGTCTTCTGCTTGCCCTCTGTTCCCGATACTCTGTGACCCGGTTGGCCAAACTGTCCGAGAGTATCTTTGCCCAATTAAACGAGCAACCTTCTGCGACCCGAAACATGAGAGGCACCCACGCAATGTAGAAATTCAATGTGTCCTCCCTTCCGAATAGTCGACATGTCATCATTGCCACATACTTATACTGTGGCTCCAACGAAGCGATTGAATAAACGCCCTGGTCATTTGCTCTGAATTTCACGGAGCGCGAAACCTAATCTTTTATTAATCCGAGCATGGTTTTGTCATATTGAGTACACTCCTTCTCTTTGAATCCCTCCAGGAATTCAGCATCATACGTGTATTCAGATGTTGTCGGGAGCTTATACATGGTTTGGATGTGCTCCGGTCTAAAAGTCCCGACTGTGACCTGCTGGTCGTTCATGATAGTTCTGGTGGGTAAGTCTATGTGATCCAATGCCCATCGGATCATATCATAATATGGAAGTAACTGTGGTCTGGTTGCTACCCTGTGCATTCCAGATTGAACCACTATCTTGTATTTAGTGTTCAGGTCATCCTTTTCGTTGTCGTTGTCGTTGGAGTCTGAATAATTCACCAACTCAGATTGTAGAATATCTTAAACAAACAACCAGCTAGGGACCGAGTCAACACTCCGAGGTGAAGTGTCAGAGACATTATCCAAGCCTTGCCCTGCAACTTCGATATTCGCCTTTGCTGCTTTCCGTGGAGCCATAGCTGAAGCTTGTGTTTTTTCCCTTTTGCGATAGACCTGTGTATACATGCAGAAATTAGTTCACTCGGAAAATGACGAGTTCTGCGTGCTTATGAATTTTTTTTTCATTATAATAAAATGAAACTCCGGTATATATTTGAAAATTCTGTACTTTTCGAGATAAGTCTGTCAAATCACAATTAGAAACAAATTTATTGCGTAAAAATCCGATCTTATTATTCGTAGATTCACTCTAATTCTCCATTAATGTCATCAATGTTTGGCGGTTTGACAGTCAGTCGGAGTAGGGAGAGAGATGGCTACCT
>JASDQU010108491.1:229912-240309 GCA_032191745.1 Picea mariana | reverse complement strand
CAGCTTTATCGATTCGTCAAAGCAGGGCAACTCCTGCACCAAGGCAAGTGGCTCACCTGGGGCCAAATTTAGCAGAAATTTCCTCATCTAATGGGGGACCTCAACACAATGGAGACCATTGCTTTCTAAGGAGGGAGGATTTATCTAGATGGATATCGGTGGCCACCCACCTTTTCCAACTGGCTCAAAACAATTTTCTGACATTTTTGGCAATTTACTATTTTTAGCAGTTTTTACTTTCGAGGCCATTTTGAGGGCCTAAATGAAGGTTTTTCAGTATAGGGATCCTCAATAATAGCTGAAGGCATGATTGAACCCCCAAAATGAATCTCCTCAATGATACCTTTCCAATGGGCTATCACACGCCTAAAATGGAGATCGTATGCAAAAGTTACAACCTCGAGAAGTTGATGTACTAGCTTACCCAAACGAGGCCCACATGACTTTTGGCGCTTCATCTCCTAGGGTTAGGTTTTTGGATGTCTAGGGTTTTTGACATTCTTGTTTATTGAAAAAAGGCCTTCAGAGCCTCATTGTAACTCTCTTCTTGCGAATGCGCGCTGCCGTTGTTGTTCCTGAGTCTGTACTTAAGGCTTAAAAGTACAGTGTCAAGGCATCCGAAAGTAGGTGAAAGATGGGTAAGAGGGTAACGTCCACCTTCGGTAAAGGAAACTAGGGAAGATTTCTACGTTGATGTTTTCTAGCTTCCAACTGTTCCTGAGTAGTTATATCTTGTTCAATGGATGCCCATGAACGTTCAAGTTCGTCCCGGTTATTTGCAGTTTTAAGGATTATGTCAAAAAGGTTTAAGGCAATATGCGTTTGGTTCGATAGTCCGGGTTCAAGATTAGGTTGTGTTGCTGCAGGGACAGTCATGGAGGAACAGTAAGAGTAGGAAAGGATTTAAAGGAAGATTAAATGTTGTCTCGATTTGGTCGAAATAAAGAGAATTTTACGTTTTAGGAACAAAATAGAAATGCAAATTGAAGGCTCTTTCCCGTAACTGTATTATATTTTAATATAAAGGTGTGAGATGAGAGAAATACATTTAGCTGCATATAACACAAGGTTCCTGTTAAAGAGAAAACTCACATATAAACAGAAGAGGAAATTAGTAAGGAAATAACTGACATAGCAAAGAATATACGTAGAATTCTGAAAGTGCAGATTGGTCTTACACCCACTGATAGCTGGTGCAGAGGAAAGACAATAAACAATCGCAGAAAACTGAAATTCTTTCGTTATAGTAGTGGTCGTACTAAAGTATAACGAAGCACATCAATTATGAATAATGGAATGAAATGAAACGTGAAACACAAAGAAACAAACTTGTAACACAGTCTTGACGGAATCGAGAATCTCCAGATTTGCTTATATTAACTTCTCGAATGAAAAAACTCTATTACAATCGACACCAAAAAGGTCCAGCCCCTTTTTCTTCTTTCTGTGATATATTTATACAATTTTACAGATCAATTAGAATATTTAACGGTTTCACAAATTCGGTTACAACCGAGAGGAGCGCAATTGCTCCCTTTCTCCTACTCTATTTTCAATTGGTGCCAGGTGCCCGTCTTTGCACGAATTCGGTGCAGGCGATACATCTTTCCACAAACTGGGATACGAGCTATGAAGGTTCCACTTGATAGCTGGCCTCGGCGAAATAACATTCTCAGGATAATTGCTGCAGCTTGTCCCCCATTTGTGCATCGACGATGTCGAGGGCACTTAATTGCACGCTGGACTGGATCAAATGCTTATCAATTCGGGCCATGTCTACCATATCTATCTGAGAGATATCGATCGAATCTCTCTCATCCTTTCCCTTCATATCGTGTGAGATCTTTTCCACATTTATTTGCATCAATGCTTCTACATCGCCTAGGATGTCAATATTCAACAACTCACCATCTATGGAGTTAAAAGCTTCTTATAAAGAGTGGGTTACCTTTTGGACTTGTTCCTTTCTCACGACAATGTTATGCTCCCAATATTTTAATAAAATATTGCCTCTGGTTTGTTCAGGGATGGCAAGCCCAGGAGCGCCTGCCGAAAACAACCTGTTATTTGTAGCGATTACCGCGTCCTGGAAAGTGACCCAAGCCACTTAGACCTCCCTTTCCCTGGCAGCTAGGTTCTTGGACACCTGATTCACTAACAGACAGTTCTCTCGGATCTCTCCTATCCTGGCAAGCAAATTCTGCTGTGCCGAAAAGATTTTGCTTCGAATCTCACTGGCTCGAGATTTAAATAAGCCAATGTCTATTTCTTTGCTCTCGAGGATTTCTGCCCGAGCCTGCAATTGTTCAATCAGATTTCTCTGTTGACTTGCCTGCGCTCTACCATCTCGGACCACCAACTGTGCTTGCTCAAGCTTGGTCTTGAGCATCTCTATTTCATTTTTGTCATCCACTCTGGCCTGTTCTATCTCCATGCTGGCTTGACCTCTAGCTTTCTCTGCAGCTGTAGCCAATCTAGCCTCGAGGGTCCTGATTAAGCGATTTTTTCTTTTTAGTTGGTTATTCAAAATCCCAACTGAGAATTGATTTGCTTAAGCATATGCCCCCAGCGTTCCCGCGATTTCAGTGGCGAGCTGGTCACTTTTCTTATTTTTTCCATCGGTCATGATTTTATATTTTTTCGCAATGGATTCTCCTTCTTGATANTTCCTCTGCTCTTATGGGCCTCAGTTCTTCATTAAATATCCACCCCTCACTGACATTTCCCTGTGCCGACTACACGGGTGTGACTGAGGTGATGGGCTCTCCTATTTGTTTTGCCAAATCTTTTGGAGTACTGACGGGATTCTGATCTTTTGGCATACCTAGAGCCTCTGTTTCAGTCTCCATCTTTTGTTCACCTGGTGGGCCTGGAGTTTTCACTTCAGCCTCTACACTCTATTCCCTTGGCGGGGCCGGAGTCTTCTCTTCTACTTTGGGATTCTTCATCTGTTCGCCTTCCTGGTGTTTTCCAAGGTTAGAAATTGTGTCCTCAGCATCTTCAGCATCCTTCTGTTTTGTCTCAGAAGCAGCCGAACCTCCCAACACAACAGGAAGACATCTTCGTCTATGTTCCTGGAATTTTAATACAGATGCTGTGTCTTCGGGTGCTAATGATTGGATCCGGGCTAGCACTTCTTCATAAGATCTCGCCCCACGGAAAACGTCATCCGAGGGTGAATTTTCATGCTCAAATCTCTTGAGCCCGCAATGAGCCAAATGGTTGCTCACAACCCTCTGTGGATCATGTTTCTTAATTTTGATGGTGACCAAACTTAGGTCCTCCAGGGCAGCAGCCTCGGCTTTGGCATGCTCGAAATCTAATAAAGAATAGGAATTCATCCGAATGGGAAAATAAGGCCATACCTTCTTTGAGTAACCCTTGAGTTCTTTGCTCACTCCTCCAATTACCGTTTGCCAGGTGATTTCTTGACAAGCCAGCTTGTCGGGGATGAACAAGGGAAGCGCATGAGGGGGAACGGAAGCGTCGAAAACTCTGAAATACGAAAACTCTGCATCCACATACAAATCCACTATGCCACTCAGACCTGTTGCAATGCTGTCCGAGACGCGAGGTGGTGGGTGCCCAAAAATGGCGATATGCAGGGGTACCGTCACCCAGTTAAAAATCTCATATGTGAGCTTTTCTGCTTTATTCTCCCATAGTTTGTCATGATACTCATGCACAGGTTTTTCTTGGACTAGATTCCAAGCCCAACTCATCAAAGGGAATGGTGTCATGGAACATACCGCGTCCATGATATATGATGACATGAAAAACGAGGACGATTTCCCACTTGCCTTCTGCTCTCGATACTCTGTGACCCTGTTGGCCAAACTATCTGAGAGCATCTTTTCCCAATTAAACAAGCAACCTTCTACAACCCGAAATATGAGAGGCACCCACGTGATGTAGAAATGCGAGGTGTCTTCTCTCCAAAATAGTCGACATGTGATCATGGCCACATATTTATACTGTGGCTCCAAAGAAGCGATAGAATATACGCCTTGGTCATTTGCTCTGAATTTCGCAGCGCGCGAAACCCAATCTTTAATCAAATTGGGCATGGTTTTGTCGTACTGGGTGCACTCTTTCTCTTTGAATTCCTCCAAGAACTCGGCACCATATGTATATTCAGACGTCAAAGGTAGCTTGTACATGGTTTGTATATGCTCGGGCCTAAAAGTCCCGACAGTAACTCGCTGGCTGTTCATGATCGTCCTGGTAGGAAAGTCTACATGGTCCAACGCCCACCGAATCATGTCGTAATACAGAAGCAGCCGTGGCCTGGTTGCTACTCCGTGCATCCCGGATTGGATGATTATCTTGTACTTGGTGTGTAGATTATCCTTTTCGATGTCATCAGAGTCATCTGAGTAATCTACCAATTCTGCTTGCAGAACATTTGGCACAAATGACCAGTCAGGGATCGACTCGACACTTCGGGGTGAAGTATCGGTGACATTATCTGAGCCCTGTCCCGTGACTTCGACATTTTCCTTTGCTGCTTTCTGCGGAGCCATGGCCGCAGTTTGCGTTTTCACTCTCCTTCGATAGAACTGTGTATACATGCAAACAATAGTTAACTCAGAAACGATGAGCTCCGCATGCTATGAAAAAATGTGTAATGAAACGTAGCTTCTTGCATATATTTTGAAAAAACGGTACCTTTCAGAACAAGCCTGTCAATTCGAAATTAGCAATAAAATTATGCCGTAAAAATCTGATCTTACACAAAGATTTACATTATCTTCCCATTAATGTCATAAATTTTGGCGGTTCGACAGTCAGTCGGAGTATGGAGAGCAAATAGCTACCTCGAAAAACGTGTGAGTCTCGATGCGCGGGACATATCTTGCTTTATTTTAAATTATCAAAACTTAGCAATGTTAATAACTTTCTCGCTATTCGCTGCATCGCAGATTTTCTTTTGACCTTTTGAGTCTTCAACTCGCAAGACTGCGAGGAACGATTTTGACTTAATTAACAGTAATTGCGATTTGGAGCGTCATTAATTTTATAATCAATTTATTCGCCATATCGCGACTCGGAACTTCGAAGACAAGTTTATGGGAGATTAGTATGCCGAGTCGCGAAACCGCGAGATGGCGATAATTAAGACTCAATTAGGGGGAAGAAAATCTTAGATTAGGCAATTAATTAATAGTGCTATAATCACGTTGCGACGTCGTGAGTCGGGGTTTTGGACGCCGTAACTTTCTAAAAGATAATGCCAAGTGGCGAAACACCGAGGACAGATTAACCATGGTTAGCATTTTAGTGGATACAAACCTTGACTAGGGTTAGCTCGAAAGAGCCTCATGTTCTCGGCTCTCGGAGCTATAAAAACAAAAAATCGAATTTAGCGAATGCCGAGGTGCAAAAACCCGATGACGTCTAATCACTGAGTTAAAAGATTTGACCCTGGTTACTATCTTGAGTGAAAATTTAAAACGAGTTCATCGTTTTGCGACTCGGGACGTGTGAATTCATGAGTTATAGTAGTTCGACTTGCGAGATCCCGAAGTAAAACAAAAAGAGTGACATTCTTACTAAAGTGTATTTGTTTCGAGAGTAGAAAAGCATCGCTATTTATGTAATAAGGTAGCAGAGTTTTCAAAGTCTCGGGGGGAAAAATCAAAAGACCATCTTTAGATTTTAAGTCTCAAAAATTGAAAAATGTGAAGGGTAAAAAATAAAAACAAGGGCGGCTCCAACATAGGCTCCAACTAGGGATGCCACCTTCCTGTGAGGCAGGAAGAACAATAGACCACGTGCCAATATTGGGTAAATGGAGTCCAGAACTCAAACAGGCAGAAAGATTCCAAGGAAAAAGGATCGAAGGGGGGGGGAAAGACTCCGCTCTTTACCTCGAGAGGTTTTTTAAAATCAGATACTCTTTCTAAACACAGCTGTAGTCCCTTTCACAGTTTTCCCTTTCCCACTACTAACTTTGGGTATGTTTTAAGACAATCGAAATGACCCTAGGAGATTCAACAGATCTTGTGACTCTCGGCTTGCATCAAAAGAATGAGATTATATATTTTTAAATCGGGGAGTCCCGTCTGAATTTGGGGTGTTGATCAGGTTTTTAGAAAAAATTGGTTACCAGAATAGAGTGATATTCATGTATAACAGCCTTACAGATATCTCAGACATTGCTTCACTGCCAGCGAGTCTGTTCAGTACCCCGGTGAAGTTGTTTGACCCCTTTCACTGAATTTCCTTTCACCACTTCGGAAAATATTTATGCATTTAAATGCTGAGACGAGGGAAATCATTTCTGAATTTCCTTTCAACGTCTTCTTGGACTAGGTGGGGGCAATCATTTCTGAATTTCCTTTCACCACCTGTCTTATAATTTACTTTTTAAGCACGAAGATGGGGGCAATCAGTTGTTATCAGGGCTGATATCTGTGTAATATTTTGCATCAGAGGTCTGTCACATTTTAATTACTTGGTACCAAGCTTCCCTTGACCTTCACAACACCTTCGTTCTTAGGGAAAAAGGAAATTAATTTTTTTAAGGGGCATCCCGTTTGAGCAAGCTTTGATTCTTCTGACGCTGTTAAAAAACCTAGGAAAGTTAAGATCACTCGAAACGTTCCTTCACTTAGTAGGAGATCAAGTAGTTGTGAAGACTCGCTTTCCTATCAAGATCTGTTTCGAAACCCTCGAGGTTTAAAACAAAATACTTTTATCCCTTTGTGATGGAACGAACGGATGGGGACTGGTCAAAAATTAGACCCGGAGACATACATGGGGCCAGGTAGCGATTTGTTGACTGAAAATATGGAGGTCGAAACAACTCAAGACTGACTCCTGTAGATAACTTTGGGGATAATTTATTTCGACTGACCATTTTTAATTTAGTGTATCATTCAATTTATTTTAAAACAAAAATTACCAAACCAAGCGATGATCCTACTGTCTAACAATTTGTATTGTAGTTTGAAAGATGTTACCTTGATTTCCTTTAACAGTCTTTCAATCATATATTTTTCAGAAAGTTCCTTTTTACCTTTTTATTTCACTTTCTTTGCACAATACGAAACTATTTTAGGTATCACCTGTTTTACGCTGCTCTATTTCTGACACCGACCTGCAAATTGCTTTTCCTGCCAGTTCCGTTAGCAGCTGGGATCCTGTAAAAAGAGAATGCGACTCTTATTAGAAATGTGTCGAGAGTTTAGGAACAAAAAACTGAAAATTAAAAGTAAATGTTCAAATGAAAGTATACGTATGTACAAAACGTGAAATTTATTTATTTACAATATTTTTTTTTTTTATATAACTGTTATGTCATGTAATGTTTCAGATATCGCCCGTTGACGGGGGCGTTGAGGACTTCTCCGTCAATGTGCTCCAACAGGAAGGAATTCTTCCCCTCTGGGGAAAAGACCTTGAATGGTCCATACCAGAGGTGGTCAAATTTACCATGTTTCGCGGCTTCCTCATTTCTTGCATTCCATCTTAGTACCAAGTCACCTAGAAGGAATTCCCTATTTTTTGCCTTGAGATCGAACAAAGCTTTCATTTCGTCCTGATACTTTTGCATTTTCTCATCAACCTCCACTCTATGTTGTTGAACCTCGATCAGCTGGTTAATTCTCCTGGTTAAATGATTGGGTTCTTCGTTATGATCCTGCCATAACTTCATTACTGGCAATGCTAAGTTTATAGGTAGAACCGCCTCTGTCCCATAGACCATTTGAAACGGCGAAATGATGATAGACCTTTTAGTGCTGATGCGGTTTGCCCACAATGCATACTTCAAGTGCACATGCCAGGACCTTTTATTTTCATCGAGTACTTTCTTGATTATGTTTACCAGGCTCTTGTTTGATGATTCAGCCAATCCGTTCCCCTGAGGGTAATAAGTAGTGGAATGGCCGAGAACGATATTGTACTTCTGACAGAAGCTGATCATAGCCATGGACTTGAAGGCCTGGGCATTGTCGGTAACAATCTTTCGGGGACACCTGAATCTTGACAGGATATTATCTTCCAAGAAGTCGATCACCACCGAGTTTGTTGCCCTTTTGGTTGGAATGGCTTCCACCCACTTTGTAAAATAATCTGTGGCTGTTAAGATCCACTTATGCTGAGCACTGGAATGGAGATTAATTTCCCCTATGAAATCTAGTCCCCATTGTTGAAATGGGGCTTCAGTTTTGACCGGAACGAGTGGTAGTGTAGGGAGTTTCCGTTTACCAGTGAATATTTGACACGGGTTGCAGGAACGCACTTTGACATTGACGTCCGAAAATAGTTTCGGCCAATAATATCTAGCCCTCAAGATCTTGTAAGCTGTGGCTCTCCATGCATGGTGTCCTCCATAGACTCCTTCATGAAATTCTTCTATAACCCATGGAGTTTTCGACTCAACCAAACAGACTAGTAGGAACCCGAGTGGATCCTTCCAGTATAGCTGATTTTCGGCGATGCAATATTTTATAGCATGGAGTTTTAAAGTTCTGCATTTGGCTGGTGATAATCCATTTGGACATTTTAGGTTTAACAAGTAGAACACTATGTCTTTATACCAGCCTGACGATATGAACTTTTCTTCAACCTTGCTTGGATCTGTCTGGTCATCCGGCTCGTGTAGGTGTGCGTCTCCATCTTCCCCTTGGAGGAAATTAATATCAAGAGCTCTAAGATTCGACTCGGCCAAGAGTTTAGCCAGACCCTGCCCCTTTATCAATTTAGTCGGCTTGACTTCCAGATCGAATTCTTGTATTTTAGCGAGCCAGTGCCCTCGTTTTCCGTCACTATCTGGTTGTACCAATATATCTTTCACAGCACTGGTTGGCACGTACGCGATAATTTTTGAATGCAGTACATAGGTTTTGAATGCTTTTAGTGCTTTCACCATTGCGTACGCCTGTTTTTCTATTATGTCATACTTTAATTCGACGTCTCTAAGGATCTTGCTAAAAAACGCGATCGGTCGTTCGAAACCTTCGTCATCCTTTTGCAGGAGCACTGCAGCGATAGTATGTTCAGAAGCAAACGAGAATATGAAGAAATATTTCAAGTAATCTGGGCTTGCTAACACAGGTGCCTCGCTGATGACTTTTTTAATATGCGCGAATGATTCTTTAGCCTCGGTCGTCCAATTTACTCTGCTTTCTTTCTTCAACATTCCTGTGATCAATTTGACAATCTCAACAAAATTGGGGATAAACCTTCATAAAACATTTATTGTACCTAATAAATATTGAATTTCTTTTACGTTTCTAGGAATATTTATAGTTTCTATTGCTTCAATCCTCTTAGGATCAATCCTGATCCCATCCTTAGATACGATATGCCCCAGAAGCTTACCTTCCCACATAGCGAAATTTGATTTCTTTGGGTTCAAACACATACCATACCTACGGCATTTTTTTAAAGTCTGTTTTAGATGGATCAAATGTTCTTCATCGGTTTTAGAGAAAACCGTCAAATCATCAAGGTAGATGACTACGAACTTGTCTCTTTCTCCTACGAAAGCAATGTCCATAGCGCGCTGGAATGTAGCTCCTGCATTCATCAAGCCAAACAACATTTTATCATACATGAATGTACCCCATGGTGTGGTGAAAGAAGTTTTTTCTCTGTCTTGCTCATTCATGGCGATTTGGTTATACCCAGAGAACCCATCTATCATAGACATTCGATTTGCTCTAACTAACTTTTCTAGGATGTGGTCCATTTTGGGGAGTGGATAATTATCCTTCAGAGAAGACTTATTCAAGTTTCGGAAATCCACACACAGTCTGATTTCTCCATTCTTTTTTCTGACGGGGACCAAATTTTTCACCCTGTCCGAGTACCTCAGAGGTACGATTATTTTCGCATTTAAAATATTCTTAACTTCCTTTTCAATCATGGGCAACAAAATGGGGTTAATTTGCCTAAGCTTTTTCCTAAACGGCTTGACCCCGGGCTTCAAAGGTATCTTGTGCTCAATTATGGAAGTATCATACGTCCTAAGCTCATCATAGGACCAGGCGAAGACATATTTGTACTGTCTGAGTAGGTCGCTGTAATGGACTTTTATCTTGGGAGGGAGGAACTTGTATATCTTTACTACCCTGGATTCTTTTTCAGTTCCTATATCACAGTCCTCCACTTCTTCTGGTTGGGGCTACAAAGTGGATTTCACAGGTATGTCGTTCTGATCAAAAAGTATTTCTAAAGGAATTAAGCCTTTCAGGATTTGGTTGCTTTTAAGGACCAACATACGATGATCTGCTATTTTTTCTCGGAAGGTTTCAGGATCTTCCCCCTCTTGCATAATCCACATCAGGTCGTTTTGATTCTTTTGGTCTGGATGAGTTTCGGAGAACTCACCTACTGCTACAAGGAATTTCTTGATTTGTTCATCATCTTCGAAAACCTGCCAGTGA